>JAABKJ010012581.1:0-10490 GCA_011634705.1 Andricus grossulariae
GATTAATTTTCCACCAAAAAATACGAATTTTTAATAAAATAAATGAATTTTTAACTAAATAATATCAATTTTCAAACAAAAAAGGAATAGTTAAAATTTCAATTCAAAAAATTATTGCCAACGAAAAAAATGAATTTTAAAACAAAGAGATAAATTTTCAAACCAAAAAGACAAATTTGTATGTAAGAAATATTTTTTAATCAAGAAAGAAAAAAAATTTAAAGAAATTACGTAATTTTTAAGTCAAATAGGTGCATTTAAATAAGTTAATTTCAATAAAATAGTTAAATTTTCAACTAGAAAAATAAATCTTCAAGGAAAAATGAGTTTTTCACAGAATAATTAAAATGTCAACAAAATAATTAATTTTTCATACAAGAGAGATGAATTTTGAACAAAAAATATTATTGCTGACTTTCCAATTAAAAATAATTAAATTTTAACTAATTTTCAATAAAAAACCGAATTTTCAACAAAAAATTTTTATTTTTAAACAAATACATGAAATTTTTACCAAAAAATACAAATTTTCAAGAAAACAATTGAGTATAAAACCAAAATGGATGAATTGAACAAAATTGTTGAATATTCAGTAAAATAATTAAATTTCCAACCAAATAGAATTTTCAACTAAAAAGTTAATTTGTAACCAAATAGTTGAACTTTCTACTAAAACAAAAAAATTAATTTTCCAAGCAAAAGAGATGAATTTTGAACCAAAAATATAATTGTTGACTGTCCAATTAAAAATAATTAAATTTTAACAAATTTTTAATAAAAACACGAATTTCCAAAAAAATAATTTAATTTTCAACAAAAATTTTTTATTTTCAATCAAATACATGAACTTTTGACCAAAAAAGACGAATTTTCAAAAAAAAATTGAGTATCAAATCAAAAAGGATGACTTAACCAAATTGTTGAACATTCAACAAGAATAATTAAATTTCCAACCAAATAGAATTTTCAACTAAAAAGTTAATTTGTAACCAAAGAGTTGAAATTTTTACCAAAGCAGTTGAATTTTTAATCCAAAAAGACGAATTTTCAACAAAACAGTGAAATTTAAAAAAAAATAGGGGAATAGGGGAAAGAGTATCTGAAGTCTAAAATATTGAAAAAATAAAAGTTTTTGTTGATACATAAATATGATTAATATCAAAATATTTTAAAACCTTATTTGATAAATTACGAGTATTAAATTTCTGTTTTGTGAAAATAAAAATAAAAGAAGGGGAAATTTTATTAATCTGCGAGCGCAGTAATACTTCACGCTTTCAGCTGCTTTCTATAATAGGAAATAAAGCTCAATCAGCAAATTTATGGTTCAGGTTCTCGCCAAAAGGCACGACTGGGTACTTAGGACAGGATTTTAGCACCTCCGAGCCTTCGAAAATCCTGTCGGTCCTTTTGCCCCTTTTTGGACCTTTTGAATCCCCAAATGGCCCCCAGAACAGCTGTCAAGTAAAATAAATTATAACCCCAGAATTCCCAAATCTCGAATTATATTATTTTGTATTTCTTTCCTTGAATTTTCAATTTTTTTATTCAACCAAAAACAACTGGAACAAAAAACTATTTCGATTCAGAGAAATTTGGTCCAAAGAATGGTTTTCTTCATTTTTAAGTAATTTTCAATTTTAGGGACAGAAGCAGTAAAAAAAACCATAAAAATGACTCAAATAGTAAGTTTTTCAGTAGTTAGTAAAGAGTTTCCGCAAGAGTGGTAATTTGAAGATTAAATTAGGATTTGCATTTTTTAATTAAAATCAAAATTAGCAGCTGATTAGAAGAACATTTCTGACTTTTAGCAGCGAAATTACTATAATTGGTGCTGGGATAGCAATTACAAGTGCATAATGAATTGCAGCCTAATCAGAGAAATCGAAATGCCGATTGATGTCAAAACTTGGCAATTCCTTTCCTTTCCAAGACCCATCCGAATTCGATGTGATTTTCTAGAAATTTCGAATTTTTGTGATGCAATATCAACTTCTCTGGTATAGTCTAAATTTAATAGAAAGTGATTAATTTTGATCGAGATTGCAATTTATTTAAATGTGGCAAACACCGAACCTGGTTTTATGGGAAACGATTCCTCTTTTATAAAAATAATCCTCTTTTATATTCAAAATTTATAATTATTCCAAATTTATAATTATTCAAATTGATTCACTACTTTCTTCGATGTAGACGGGAATTATTGAAGACTTATTATATAAGGACCTTTCGTCTAAGTCTAAAAGGAGTGAAAAGAAAGTATCGATTGAGACCATTGCTAAATTAATACAAGAGAAAATTGAACTTTCAAATTAAGGGAAGTTTCTTATCGACGGATATGGGTCCGACACTTTTGTCTTTGAGGAAGATCTTGCAGCCGTCAATCTTCCTGTCAATAAAGTTCGATTTCGAAGTAAAAGAAGAGCCAAGTTGGGTTTGATATAGGATTTACATTTTAAATTTTTTAAATAAATACAGTGAGAATCTTCTCGAAATGGAGGGAAAACACAATTTTTTTAAGTTGGTAAAGATGGTACATTGGTACAACAAGAAAAAGTGGAGAAAATGGTCCAAAAATAGCTCAATATTTTTGAATTGGAAGAGGTGAGGAAATAGGTCCAAAAATCGCGTTTGAAAAATACCACAATGTTTTTTGGTTGGAAAAGGTGGGGAAAATGGTCCCGAAAATATCTCAATATTTTTGAGTTGGAAAAGGTGCGGGAAATGGTCCAAAAAACGCATTTGAAAAATACCCCAATGTTTTCGAGTTGGAAAAGGTGGGGAAATTGGTCTAAAAATCGGGTTTGGAAAATACCCCAATTTTTTTTAATTGAAAGACGGACAAAATTATACCGAAAACGCTACAGTATCTTTGAGTTGGAAAAGGTGAGGGAAATGGTCCAAAAAACGGATTTGAAAAATACCCCAATGGTTTTGAGTTGGAAAAGGTGGGGAAAATGGTCCCGAAAATAGCTCAATTTTTTTTTAGTTGGAAAAGGTGAGGGAAATGATCGAAAGAACGTATTTGAAAAATACCCCAATGTTTTCGAGTTGAAAAAGGTGGGAAAATTGGTCTAAAAATTGTATTCGATATTTACCAATTTTATTTTAGTTGGTAAAGGCAGGGGAAATGGTCCCAAAAATTCACCAATGTTTTTGAGTTCAAAAAGGTGAGAGGGGAAATTGTCCAAAAATCGCATTTGGAAAATACCCTAATGATTTTAGAGTTGGAAAAGGTGGGGAAAATGGTCCCGAAAATAGCTCAATTTTTTTGAGTTGGAAAAGGTGAGGGAAATGGTCCAAAAATCGCATTTGAAAAATACCCCAATGTTTTCGCGTTTAAAACATACCCCAAAATTTTTTAATTGGAAAAGGGGTGGAAAACGGGCCAGAAAAAAAAATGTTTTTGAGTTGAAAAAGGTGGGGGAAATGATCCAAAAATAGCACTTTCAAAATACCTTAATGTTTTTCAATTTAAAAATGTGGGGAAATTGGTACAAAAAATACCCTAATGTTTTTGAATGACGAATGGCGTTTATAAAATACCACAATGTTTTTGAGTTGGAAAAGGTGGGAAAAATGATCCAAAAATCGCGTTTGTAAAATACCTTAATGTTTTTACTTCAGAGAAGATGGGGAAAATGGTCCAAAAATACCCCAATTTTTTTAAATTGGAAAAGGTGGCAAAATTGGTAAAAAAATCGCGGTTGAAAAAAATACTCTAATGTTTTTGAGTTGGAAAAGGTGTTGAAAATGGTCTAAAATTGTGTTTGAAAAATACCCCAATGTTTTTCAGTTGAAAAGGTAGAGAATTGGGTCCAAAAATTGCGTTTATAAAATGCCCTAATGTTTTTGATTTTAAAAAAGTGAGGAAAATGGTCCAAAAATACCCCAATGTTTTCGAATAGGAAAAGATGGGAAAAATTGGTCCAACAATTGCCCCAATGTATTTGCGTTGGAAAAGGAGGGAAAAAAGATCCAAAAAATCTCGTTTGTAAAGTACCCCAATGTTTTTATTTTCGAAAAGATGGTTGGAAAAGGTGTTGAAATTGGTCCAAAAACTGTGTTCTAAAAATACCCCAATATTTTTTGGTTGGAAAATATGGGGAAATAGCACTAAAAATCACATTTTATAAATAACCTAATTCTTTTGAGTTGGAAAAGGTTAAGAAATTGGTCCAAAAATCACGTTTGAAAAATACCCTTTTGTTTTTTATTTGGAAATGGTGAGGAAAAAGGACCAAAAATACGCCAATGTTTTTGAGATGGAAAAGGTGTTGAAAATGGTCTAAAATTGTGTTTGAAAAATACTCCAATGTTTTTTTAGTTGAAAAGATGGAGAAATGGGTCCAAAAATTGCGTTTGAAAAATACCCTAATGTTTTAAATTTGGTAAAAGTGAGGAAAATGGTCTAAAAATACTCCAATGTTTTTGAGTTGGAAAAGATGGTTGGAAAAGGTGTTGATATTGGTCCCAAAAATGTGTTGGAAAAATACCCCAATGTTTTTTGGTTGAAAAAGGTGCGAAAATAAGTCCAAAAATCGGGGTTAAAAATACCCCAATGTTTTTGAGTTGGAAAAGGTGTGAAAACAAGTCCAAAAATCGCGTTTGAAAAATACCCCAATGTTTTTGAGTTGAAAAAGTTTAAGAAATTGGTCCAAAAATCGCGTTTGAAAAATAACCTTTTGTTTTTTATTTGGAAATGGTGAGGAAAAAGGCCCAAAAATACCCCAATGTTTTCGAGTTGTAAAAGGCGTTGAAAATGGTCTAAAATTGTGTTCGAAAAATACCCCAATGTTTTGGAGTTTAAAAGATGGAGAAATGGGTTCAAAAATTGCGTTTGAAAAATACCCTAATGTTTTAAATTTGGTAAAAGTGAGGAAAATGGTCTAAAAATACTCCTATGTGTTTGAGTTGGAAAAGATGGTTGGAAAAGGTGTTGACATTGGTCCAAAAACTGTGTTGGAAAAATACCCCAATGTTTTTTGGCTGGAAAAAGTGCGAGAATGAGTCTAAAAATCGCGTTTGAAAAATACCCCAATCTTTTTGAGTTGGAAAAGGTGCGAAAATGAGTCCAAAAATCGCGTTTTAAAAATACCCCAATGTTTTTTCGTTGAAAAAAGATATTTCTCAAAGAAGAGACTTTCATAAACCTTGCACCTTCTCGTTATTCTAAGTGAATTATCTACTTTTGAATAGCAGATAAGTAACTATTCTCCCGGAAGCTCCGAGTTCTTTCATTAAAGAAAGAAACGGATAAAAGTTTCTGCAGTTCCTGTTAAGAATTCTTGGAGGTGAAATTCAAAAAGTTAAAAAGGAAGTTTTCAACAAAAAGAAGCATGGCTCTTTGAAAAAGAAGGCTAGGGCGAAGTTCGAAGGGGTTTTAGTTTATTTTTTTCTTTACCCAGTGGTCCCTTGTTTGGAAGGAAAAAAGAACCTTAAGAATCTGAATCGAAGCAGGTAGAACGTCTCGGGTATCCCTGAGACCTGACCTGAAATTCTTTACAATTTTACACCGACATTGCACACGCGTCCATGTGACCGAATAATATCAATTTTTCTTACTTTTATCATTAAAAATGTTAATGGAGTACTTAAATATTTTTGAACATTAATTTTTCCTTGTCAAATTAAAAGAGCACTAAAAATTGAATGTAATTACTTAAGGAAACTTTTTCTAGTAAGTTCAAATATTTGTGCTTTATCTTTTAAAAGTATCCGTTTTGAATTTTTCGCGGGAAAATGAGACTTTCCTGATTCGCTACGGGAAGTACCAGCCAATTAGGTATTTCAAGGTTTGACGGAAGCGTGCAAGATGGCCGTTCGCCGAGGGCCAAGATCTTTATTTTTCAACAGCTGTTCAATTAAATAATAAAATCATTATGAAACAAAAATTATTAATTTTAGTATTGAATTGAATAGCTTTTAAAAAATAAAATATCCAAATACACTCATGGTAAACGATAATTTTGTTCCCGAGTTAAAAAAAAAAGTATTCTCTCGTGTTCTATTGCTTGACCCTAAGCGTGCAGACATCTTGGTTTTCTCCCACCCAACCTGAAATACCTAATCAGTATTCCAACTAATCCAATCAGGATTTCTGTTTCAATTTATCGAAATGTTAAGTTTCTTTTCGATTTAGACAAGGAAATAAGTTACTAGTCGTTTCTATTGAAACCAAAATTACATTTTAATTATATAGTTTAAATTCCCGCCAAAAAATATCACCAACGTACCAACTGTTTCCATTTCCAAAATCGGCGCCAAATTAAAAATTGTGATCAGGATTCATAATAATTCAACTGAAAATCTTTTTTTATACATTTGAAAAAAAACTATTTATTATTCTATTGTTATTTTCTAACTTTCCTTGCCCTAAAGTGCCAAATTTAATTTAAAAGTGAATGAAACTTACGAAATTTTAGCATTGGTCAACATAACCTAACTTATAGATATCATTAGCGCCAAATTTGAAAGTTTTATCAGGATTTATAGTAATTCTATTGAAAATCCATTTTATATATATTTTTTTATAAGAACTATTCATTATTTTATTGTTAACTTCTCATTTTTCTTGCTGCAAAGTGTAAAATTTAATAGTAAAATTGAATTTCTACATTTTTCGCAAGTTTCCTAAACTCCATGTATTTCAATAGATCAGAATGACCATAAAAAAATTAAAAATAGAATAAAGATACAAAATTACTTTTTTAAACATCGAGTTCATATCTAGGTTATTATTGGGTTCATGTCCATGTATTTCACTCGCCATGAACCTACTTATAACGAAGACACGAACTCGATGTGAAAAAAATTGTATCGCGAATTTAATTCCAATGAGGCTGTGTTCAGCCGTTGAGGGCGCTGTCGATGAAAGTACCTTTTGACCGCGAATTTTCAAATAAGAAAAGGGAAATAGGGGGTGGGAGGGATATTATGAGAGGGGGTGACAGGAATAGGGAATGAAACCAGAACAAATGAGGGGGCGAAGGGCCAGCGAGGGAAAGCGATCTAGGGAAACTAGGGAGGAGAGGGGAAGGGTGAATGAGTAGGAGAAAGATGAAGGAGAGGGGAAGAATAGTGGATGGAAAGAAGGGAAAGAAGGAGAGGGGCTAGGGAGAATAAGTGTTGGGAGGGAAAGTATAGGAGGGGTGATGGAGAGTGAAGAGGAAGGGAGTAGGGATGACGGCATGTGGAGGGACATGTGAGTAGGGGGTTTTAGAGGAGTAGAGGGGATGACGATAATTGAAGAAAACATTGTTTAAGTGAAAAATGGCTCACCTGATACTTTTTGGCCCATGTTCATGCCCCGATGATGGAATCGGTGGGGATGATGCCGGTGATTGTGGAGGTGTTGACGGTGTTCGTTGCACTGTTTGCTGACAGTCAATTTATTGTGCCTAGTGTGTCGAGTACCGGTGGTGGGGTGGTGATGATGATGATGGTGGTGTCCGTGACCGTGACCGTTCAGGTGATGATGACCGTTGCTTGTTTGTACCGGTACGCCCTCAGTTACAACTACTCCCCCGCTCCCCAGTCGCGGGCTAACCCCCCTGGGGCTACCCCCTCTGGGGCTTCCCCCTCCGGGGCTGACCCCTCCCCCTCCTCCCCCGCCGCCGCCTCCGCGGCTACGAATTCCACGTAACAATCCGGTTGCACCACCGGTTGTACCGCTGCCACGGTTCGCGTCACCGCTCACGCAACGTAGACTATTAATGTACCTGTAACAGACAAATTTCCAAAAATTACAAATTTTTTTCGATTTTCCAAATTAATTTCTTACTAGAATTTTAAATATATTATGGAATGATTGGCTTCTTTACGTGAAATGGTCGATTTCTTATTGCAGAATTTGAATTTCGCGCCTTGGGGTTAGTACAAGAGTCTCCGCTGGAGGGCTACTGATAGGGTTTCTCGCAAGAGAGTTTGCGATGCGCACGAACTAAAATGTTTCAAATTAGAAGACAAAAGAATAAATTAGTGAAAATAATCTTTCTCTGAAATAGAAAAGGGTTTAAGAGTTTATTTTTAGAGGAAGCCGAGTTAAAGTAGCAACAGCTGCCGCGGTCCAGTGACTCTTGTAGTCCCTTATCGTCTTTCTGCTGCTGATGAAAACGCGTCAAGGGGTTTACAGAATTAGTCACGGTCTGTAAAGAAATCGTCGTGATGGTTGTGAATTGTGATACTCTTTCGTAGAATAAACGTGTAACCTTAGCAAGATGTTTGCTAACGCCGGTGATGAAACGCGTATGACTTTCCTAACTGTAAAAGGCAGAACGAAAAGAGGTCAGAAAAAAAATGTTCGGTAATCTTTTCTTAGTGAGGTTTTATTTCTCCTTCATAACCTCCCTTCCTTTAAATCTTTATTACTTCCTTTTTATATCGCTTTTTACCTAATTATCGTAACACTTAAGATAACTTATTCTCTAATTCAACACAATCCTTCCTATTCCTGCTTTCCATTCTCTCCCACACCCTCCCTCATTCTTCTTTAACTCCTCTAGCTTTTTCTACTTCCATCCATTCTTCTCTCAGTACCACCTTCTCTAAAATTTGCTTAACATTATTTTGCCACCCTTCCCTCTCCTTTCGTCTCATCTCATATCTCCTCTACCCATTAACATACTTTGCATTTTATCTTCTCATCCTTTTCCCAATACTTCTTCTACAATTCTTTTACATTTACTTCTCTTACCACACTCCCTCATTCTTGTTTAACTCCTCTATCTTTTTCTACCTCCTTCATCCATTCTTCTCCCAGTACCACCTTCCCTAAAATTTTCTTTCCTCTTTCTTCTACCTCTTTGTAAAACTTTATCGCTAACTTTAGCAAGTTTTTGTTTTGTTAAAAACAAGATATGAATTCAGCTTTTTTTAGTTGAAGTTCAGAATGGTAGAATGGTAGGATGTGAAGGTCAAGAAGAGGATCTTCTTAAAGAGATGACTAAGTAAGAGACACGTATGTAAAGTTTCAGCCTTGGGAATGAGCGAGGCAATACCTGTCGTTCCAGAAGATCAGATCCTCCTTTCCATAAATATCGACTTTGATCAACGAAATGCCTTCTGTTCTTGGAGAATGGAGAAGATCGGATGAGATTAAATTAAAGAGGATGAGATTAAATTGAAGAAGAGGAAATTAAATTCAAGAGGAGGAGATTAAATTAAAGAGGAGGAGATGCACTCCAAGGCATGTCAATATCCTGAACAAATGCAATCGATAAACTACCGGTCAACGAACGTTGCCTACATTCCTATTTGCCCCTAGGGCCATTTGCTCCACTTCCGCTTGAACTTTACACTTCCGAAGAAAAGCTCACATCGATCGCTTTACTCTATAATAATCTCTACATAGTCGGGCTAACTGGGTAGAACTAGAATGCGTCCCATTTTCAATTTGATTGATTTTCCAGGTCGAGTTGATGTAACTTATTATCGGTTTCTATTAAATCAATGTAATATTTATTTATAATTTTTTAGGCATTTTTTTCTAGCTGAAAAAAGTGAGAAAAGAGACTAATTTAAACTAAAAGGTGGCTAAAAGTCTTTTTGACTAATAAAGATCAATTTTTAACCAAAAATGGAATAGTAAAATTTTCAGATAAAATAAATAATTTAAAAAAAGGAAGAATTTTCGACTTAAATTATGAAGTTGAATTTTGTACTAAAAAAGATAAATTTTCAATCAAAAATGGAGTAGTTAAATTTTCAGTTAAAATCATTAATTTACAAAGAAAAAAGAATTTTCAACCAAAATTATGAATAAAAAAAATTAGTTTTTAAGAAAGTAGTTCAACTTTCAAATAAGTAATTGAATTTTATACTAAAATAGATAAATTATCAATCAAACATTCAATATTTAAATTTTCAGTTAAAACCATTAATTTAAAAAAAAATTAGTTTTGAACAAAGTAATTCAACGAAGTAGTTGAATTTTCTACTAAAAAAGATTCATTTCGAAACAAAAATGGAATAGTTAAATTTTCAGTTAAAATCATTAATTGTCAACAAAAAAAGAATTTTCAACTAAACTGATGAATCTTCAACAAAACAAAAATTATTTTTTAACAAAGTAGTTGAATTTTCTACTAAAAAAGATAAATTTTTAACAAAATAGATAAATTGTTAATTTAAAAAAAAATATTTAAAAAACGAATTTTCAACAAAATAGTTTAATTTTCAACCAAAGAAATGAATTTCCAACTAAGATTTCCCACCAATTTCCCACCAAAAAAAATAATTTTTTACGAAATAGTTGGATCTTCAACCAAAACTGATTATTAATTTTCAAACAAATAATTGCATTTTTAAACAAAAATATTGAATTTCTACATAGAAGATGAATTTTAAACAATATAGAGAAATTTTCAACCAAATAGATTAATTTTTTACCGAAATGACGAATTTTCAACAAAATAAATTAATTTTCAATGAAATAGTTGAATTTTCTACTAAAAAAGATTAATTTTGAACCAAAAATGGAAGTTATATTG
>JAABKJ010012582.1:0-10490 GCA_011634705.1 Andricus grossulariae
GAAACTTAAACGAATGCGAACAGTATTTAAAACTGAAAAAAAATGTTAGTCACCAAAAATTGTGATATTTATTAATTTTTATTAAAACCCTTTGAAATTTAAATTATTTAAAGTAAATTTAAATCGCTTGAAAATTAATACTTTTTAAATAGCTAATTATACTTTCCAAAATTAAACCAATTCAGTTTTAATTGCAAAATTAAAACTTATGAAAGAGAACATTTTTCAAGTTAGCATTCTACATAAAAATTCAGAACTCTAAAATTGTAACCATTTAAAATTACCAAAATTATTCAATTACTGATGTATCAATTCCAGATAGATTAATTTTTATCTTTTTTGACTTTAAACTCATTTTTTAATTTTTTAATTTCAAATCATTTAATTTTTAACATTTCCTTTATAATTATTATTCATTCTTTCATCCTATTTTAGCAAAAAAATTTAATTTGTTTTATTATCAAAATTTATTAATTTTATGCAATTAACAAAAACCAGGTAGTCCTATACTTCTTGCCACTAATGTATATTGGAAAAATGGTATAAAAAATATAATTGTATTATTTAATTATTATTGCTATTTTATTTAATATTCGTTTCATTTTGTTATTGTTCTTAAACTTATGAAAAAATGTTTAATATGAAATATTTGCTCTTCAAATAATTGATCACTCAAAACAAAATATACAAAAATTATTTAAAAAATACTTTGCCATCCTTGAAATCTTTATGAAATGTTCGAAATCTTTCAGAAATTTTTGTGAAATTTTTCAAGTCTAGTAAACACACCTTTCTTGAAACTTTAAATTCATTGAAATCTTTGTTTATGAAATCTTTTGTATTCGTTAAAATCATTTAAAATCCGTGAAATCTTTGTGAAATGTTCAAAATCCTTTTGAATATTAAAAAAAAATTTAATATTTTAAAATCTTTAGAAACATTTTTTAACCTTTTGAAATCTGGTGTACACTCAAACCCCGAATGGTCAACCCCTCGGAAAATTCGTTGTATGGTCATGGCTCATTCTAATTCTGAAACCGATTTAACGTCGAAATTTTCAACTAATAATTTTTATAATTCATAAGTTAAATACCACGACAAAAATTTATACTTTAGCATTCTGTATTAGCGGAGAAGAAATTAAAAACATGGAATTATTCACAATATTAAAGTCTGTTCATTGCAACAAAATTATATCTTGATAAAATAAAAACTTTTCAGTAGCAAGATTTCTTCTAAACGAGATGTTTCTTTCATAATAGCTGAAAAAATGCAATTACTCTTCGCATTTCAATAAAATAACTGTTTTAAAAGCAAAAAATAATATCCAAATTCAAGGTTCTCGTGACAATTAAAGATTTCCAGGTTTTCAAGGCTTGAAAAAAATTCAAGAAGAATTCCAGGTTTTCAAGGTTTTCAAGGTCCGTTGACACCCTGTAGCTGCATAATTGAACGCTTTTATTCCATTTCAAATCCTATGTTCAAATCTTCTTTCAGTCTAAAATATTACTTTTTTAACCCAAAAAATTAAAATTGTTTTTTATTTTTAAAAAAGAAATTTTTAAATTTTTAGCAATATTCAACTGTTTATTTTAAATGAGAAATTGTACATGAAATATGCAAATTAAAAAATTTGAAACTGAACTGTTTGAACGCGAAATGTTTGAATTTTGATGTATAAATAACAATTCAACCATTTTTAATCTCAAAGGATTAAAAATAAAAATAATTTAACTTTTTATTTAAGATATTTACTTTTAAACGAAATTTAAAATCGTTCGATTTTTAATGTTTCTAACATAAAATTGCATCAAAATCATATAATTTTAAACATTTAGAAATGTATTAATTCATACTTCAATTCAGAGCATTAAATATGTTTTAGTTTAGCAAAATTTAGTTTAAAATTGTTCAACATTTTGAGAGCTTCAATTTGACGCGTGTAAATTGTTAAGCGTTTGAATTAAAAAAAGTTTAAACCTCAATTTTAAAAGATTAAAATACAGAAGAGTTCTAATTTTAGGGCTTTAATTTACAGATTAATTTTTCTTTGATTACTTCAAATGAAAACATTTTTAGCTTTAGTAGTTCGGATTTTTTAATTTCAATGACCGTGAGCAATTTTTCGTGGTTCAGAAATAAATCGGGAATTGACAGGGATTTTTTTCTTCCACTACATCGGATCCAGTAAAAACTTAGGACCATAATAGATCGGCAATTTACTACAAAAAATAAAATATTCGTTTCTCCAAATGCCGTGTTTATAAATAACAAACTTATCGACAAAAAATATAGCAAAAATAAGACAGAAAAAAAACAGCAAAAGAAATGTCTCTTTTGGTTAGTAAATTTCAAAGATTTCCCAGGTTCTGATTGCCTGGTAATAAATTGACGACATTCAACTCGTCACACGATTGATTCGTATAATTTTATAATAGTAATAATTTGATGCAGAAAATATAAATTTATAATTTTTCTAAGGTATTTCTGTGAGGTTCACAAAATCCCGGAAAAATTCCCGGACTTTCCTGGTCGCTAGACACCCTGTTAAAACTGACTAAAAAAAATTTACCTCTGTTTGTACATTATCAGGATCCAGGATCAATTGGTCGGAATCCTTATCAATCATGCAATTAATAGCTGCGATTGTGAATTTCATAGATAAACTAGCATTGATTAACGCTAAACACGCAGCATTAATGGAGGACGCTAATATCTAAAAACAAACATAAGTAAAATTTAGATTTTAAAAAATAGAATATTTATTCGGGGGTCCAAAAAAAGCTTAATTTTTTTCTTGTAAAATGGCTACCCTACTAATTGTTTCTTATGGTTTTAAAATGACCTTTGAATTTTGGCAGAATTTAAAATATATATTTAGTTGTCTCTTAAGCCCATTTCTGCAAAAAATGGCTTCAGTTATTTTAATTGCCGTTGCCCTGTTGGAAACAATGTGTACAAGAAAATACAACATTTCTACAGCTGGAATTTTTTGTTAATAAATGTAATTTTTTGCAAGAAATGTACATAATTTAACAAAAAAATACAATTGAATACAAATAGCTATTTTTTTCTTGAATTTTCTTGTAGAAAAGTAAACAAATTAAGAATAAAGTATAAGCTTCTACAATTCAAAAATTTGTATGATTTTTTACTAATATTTCTTTATATTTTGTTGTAAAAATCTACAATGTATTACAGAAAACTACAGAATTTTACATTTTTTTACTTTGGGCGAATGACATCATAAAAACACTTTTGATTCTACGTAAATTATTGTAGAAATGTACCAATTTAAACAAATATACATTTTTACAAACAATTTTTTTAGAATCCGCATAAACTTTTCGACTTGTCCTTTACAGCCTCATTTTGTGGTATATGTAATATATAAGTTTCTACAAAAAACTATAATTATTAAAAACATTACTTTTTTACCAAGAACTTTTGCTATTATAATAAATCACATATCAAGCAGCAATTTCAGTTATGCAACATTTTTTCAAATTAAAATTTTACTTTTTATTTATTTTTCAAAATAATTTTATGTAAATTAATTCAGGCATGGAAAAGCAAGATATTATTCATTCCGTATCGGATCAAGAGTGGTTATCTTGAAAATAATATCAAAACTTATGCAAAATCCAAAATTTGGAAGATTTCGAAATAAAATTTTGAAGCTCTTTAAGGATCTTTAAAGGTTTTAAGAAAATAAAAAAAATTTCTTAAGATTGATGGGAAAATTTTTAATGGTTTTTTATTTTGAAAGATTAATGTTAAGAGAATATTTAAAAAGATTTTTTAAAATCTGAATAGTAAATAACCATTAAACAATTATTGATTTGGACAAAGTACGAGGAAGATTAAGATATATAATTATAAGTTTTGAGAAGATTCCAAAATAATTTAAAACGTGAAAAGATTTCAAAACATTTAAACCAAATGTAGAATTTTGAAGACGTTGAACAAAAAATTTAGAAGCCTTTCATAATTTTGAAAAATTTCAAAAAAATACCAATTTTTCATTAAAATTCGTAGAAAAACTGAAAATGTGTTTTTTTTTCAATTATTTAAAAAGAATGTTTAAAAATATTTCGAAAATTTCAAAAAAGAATATGGAAGATTTGAAGACAAGTTTTTTAATTTTGTAGGATTTTCGAAAAATTGTAGAAAAAATGCAAGTTCCAAGATAATAGAAAAATATTCATTAGATTCCTGGAAAATTCTTAAATGATTTTTTTTAAAGAAATTTATAAGAAAATATTTAAAAATATTTCGAAACAAGTTTTGATTGACAACATTTTCAATTAAAATGTGTTAAACGCTTCCATTTTATACGCGTAAATTATTGAGCGTTTGAATTTTGAAATTTTAAAGCTTCAAGTTTAAAAGTTTCAAATTCAAAAGTATTCCACTTTGAGTGTTTTATTTTGCAATCAAGTTTTTATAACTTTAAATTAAGAAAATTTTATCTTCCGATGTTCGAATCTTTTAATTTCAACGACAGTTCAATTCTTTATCAATTGAACGTAAGGATTTGTTTTTTAATATCGATTATTCATTATTGTCTCTTAATATTCCAAACTTCCTTTAAAATTTAAACATACAAGCTTTTTTGTAATAGCTATCATGCACACACCTTAATTTAAAATTATCTCATTGCAATATTCTAAATATTTGTCATCCCAAGTTGAAAAAGAACAAACTTTTTGGCCGCAAAACCTGTAAATTCCTGTAGATTCTTATAGTTGTGAATGCATCTAGTTTTACTTTTTTGTAAATTCTTGTAAGAAATTAAAACTAAAATAAAATACATCAATATACAAAAAAGTACAAAATTCGCCCGAATAATAGAAAAAAGTTATCCTTTCCGGCAATTTTGGCTCTAATTTATTGCATTTATTTGTTAGATTCTTGTAAAAATGATTTTAGTTTTTTGTACTTCTTTGTAAAAAATTTTCCACCAAGGTGGTAATGGATTATTTTACTTTGGAATACATATATTGTTTCATTGTTGGTGAAATACATCACCATCAACTTTTTTGACAGAATTTAAAAAAACTTTCTAGGGGTCTCTTAACCCAGTCTTTACAAAAAATTGCTTATTTTATTTTACTTTCCGCTGTTAACGGATTATTTTACTTTTGAATCCAAAAAAATAAAGTTGTAGGAGATAAAATTGACAAAATTGTTTCATTGTATATAATTAAAAAAATGTTTTTGTTTTCTCTTAAAGGTATGATCAAGGACAGTGAGAAAAAATTTGGTTTGATGGTAAAAAAAATTTATTTATAAAATAAAATGCATGTGTGCAAGAAAAAAAAAGTTTTCTGCTTTCGCAGATGATTTCTCAAAAATGACCGGGCGTATCGACTTCAAATTTTAACACGATATTTAGCACTATCATGGCTATCGCCCGAACCTCCAAGTTGTTGATATTTTGATTCTAACTTATAATTTCACCCGATTTATGGTGCAAAAGAAGTTTTGTTTTTTCCTCTCTTTCACAATAAATGCCGCAATTTTGTTAATTTTCGATTAAATGAAAAAGTGGACGTTAGGACCATAGGGACGATGACATAGATTAATAAACTTTTTCGATTTTCTGTTTCGGATCACCAGGAGAGCCAAAATCACTTGCGCCAGCAGAAAACTTTTGTTTTGCACACATGCATTTTATTTTATAAATAAATAAATATTTTTTACCATCAAATTAAATTTTTGTGCACTCTTCTTGATCATACCTTCAAGAAAAAAAACATTCGTTTAATTATATACAATAGTTTCCGAGAAAAGAATTATTGAAAATATGCTTTTTTTATGCGTTCACATTGGAATGCCCCCTTAAAATAAAATAAGCAACTTTGTGTAAAAATGGGCTTGAGAAACCGTTAAATATATATTTTGTATAATTCTGCCAAAATTCAGGAGACATTTTGAAACCAAAAGGAACAATTTGTAGGAGAAATTATTTTATAAAAACAATAGATCCTTATTAAATATCCTAATATTTATATTATAAATAATACTTTCACCATTAAAATTAACCATATGAAAATCTACTTACTCCTCCAGAATCCTGCATTTCCTGGATATTTATTGAAATTGATGAACCAGGATGCAGGGCTGGAATTAGTGCAGCTTCGCAACTGTCCTTTATATACAATTCTTTCAGTCTGTCGTTTATACCTACAAATTTAATACTGGAAATTAATAATAATTTGAAAACATATTAAATTTGTCGTTTCAAAAATTAATTTAGGTTATTCCATCCACGAATAACCCTTATCTAAAAAATAGGTGTATCACAAAAATCTCGAAAGCTTTGTTATCGCTTTTCCTCAATACCGATTGGGTAATTTGAAAAACTAGAAGGAAAAATGTTGCCAAATTCACACATATAATTAAGAATTTAGTTTCAGCTGAAAGGCAGTGAAAAAGAATGTCTCATTTGTGTGCGTAATATAAATGACAAAATTTTAAGATTTACTAATGTAAACTTTTGTTATTTAATCAAAGCGAAAGTAACTTTATTGTCAAATACGTATCAATCCAAAGTTGTATTTTTGCAACAGGTGAAAAATTACTATTTTTAAATATTTTCATTGCATTATTTAAATTGAAATAATTATTCTTGAAAAGCAAAACTTACTCAGAAAGAGCAATTTTGATCAAAAAATGGAAGAATTACATTTTCAGTAAAAATAATAATTAATTTTCAACCAAAGTGATACATTTTCGTAAAAAAAAAATGAATGCTCAACAAAAAGTGTAATAGTTGATATTTCCACCGAAAAATATTTTAATTTTCAATCAAAAACAGTTGAATTGAAACAAGAAATACGAATTCTCAACAAATTATTTAAATCCTTAACGAAAACGGACTAATTTTCAAACAAAAAAGAGACATTTTTGAGAAAAATCTTGAATTTATAACTCAAAAATATGCATTTTCTACCAAGACAATTGAATCTTCAACCGAAAAAAGAGGAGAAGTGAATATTTTCAACTAAAGAAAGATCAATTTTCTAACAAAAATTGAATAGCTACATTTCCAGTCAAAAATTAATTTTTAAACAAAAAAAAAAAAGTATTTTCAACAAAATAGTTCAATTTTCAATCAGAGAAATAAAATTTTAACCAAGAAGATAAATTTCTAACACAATATATGAATTTTCAACCAAATTTTGAATTTTTTCAAGTAATTTTAGACCTAATAGTCATATTTTCAACCAAAGAAATGAATGTTCAACCAAATAGCTGAATTTTCAACTGAAGAAAATAAATGTTAAACCAAACATGGAATAGTTAAATTTTCTGATAAAAAAATTCATTTTCAAAAGAAAATCGAATTTTCAACAAAATAGTTGCATTTGTGACAGACAAAAAAAAGTACATTTTTAACACAATACTTGAATTTTCAACCAAAAAGATGCGAATATTCAACATAATAGTTCACTTTTCGACCAAGCAGATGAATTTTCAATAAATAAAGTTAAATATCTGAAAAAAAATTTCGACAAAAAATGGAAGTTATATTTGAAGTTAAAAAAAATTCAATAAAAAAAAACTAATTTTGAATCAAATAAATGAAAGAAAATTAAATTTCAACGAAAAAGATTAATTTAAAAAAATACATGAATTTTCAACTAAAACTTGATATTTTACAGGAATGTTCAACCTAATAGTTAAATTTTCAAACAAATAAATGAATTTTCAAACAAAAAACTGAATTAGTCAAAAAGAAGATTAATATCCTACCACAAAAGACAAAGTTTGAAGAAAATTCAGAAATTTTCAACCGCATAGCTGAATTTCCAACTCCAGAAGATAAATATTAAATCAAACATGGAATGGTTAAATTTTCAGTTAAAAAATTCATTTTCACAAAAAATAAAACAAACTTTGAACAAAATATTTAAATTCTTAAACGAAGAAATTAATTTTTAACTAAAATAATGAATCTTCAAAAAAAAAATACATTTTCAACTCAATAGTCGAATTTCCAACCCAAAAGATGAATTTTCTACAAAAAAAAAAAATTTACAATAAAATACATCAATTTTCCACTGAAGAAGATAAAAATTAAACCAAACGTGGAATAGTTAAATTTTCAGTTAAAAAAGTTTATTTTCACAACAACAACAAAGGAATTTTCAACAAAATAGATGAATTTTCAACCAAATAGTTAAAGTTTGAACCAAGAAGATTAAATGTCTATCAAAAGATATACATTTTCGGCAAAAAGAGAATAGTTAAATTTTCAGTTTAAAAAATTAATTTTCAATAAAAACCTATTTTCAGTCAAAGAAATTACTTTTGAACCAAAAATATTAATTTTCTACTAAAAAAGATCAATTTTTAACAAAATACATGAATTTTCAACCTAATTTTTAAATTTTAAAGGAATTTTCAAATTAATAGTTAAACTTTCAACCAGACAAATGATTTTTCAATCAACAAGCTGAAAAGTCACAAAATTCAGAGTTTCAAAAAATACGGGAATTTGCATTCAAATAGTTGAGTTTTGAACAAAAAAGAAGGTTTTTCAACTAAAATGTTGAATCATCGACCAAAAAAATAAAATAATTTTTAACAATGTAGTTCCACTTTCAACGAAGTCGTTGAATTTTGAACCAAAAAAGGTTTTTCAGTCGCTATTGACGAATAGCGAAAATCTTGAAAAATTAATAAAGTTGTTTTATTACGAGAAAAATCTTGAAATCAGCGTAAAATTGCCAGGATGATTCGAACAATAACAGATTTAAATACCCCGTAAATTCCGGTTTTTTCATTTTTCTTTCTATGAGGTATTCATCATGACAAATATGGAAAACCTGTGAAGTGTCAACTTTTCAAGAGAAATTTGTCATATTACAGTCCCAAGATATAAAGTTGGGCTCAAATTTCTAATAGAACTAGTAAAAATAAACCGATTGTGCCAACTTTTGGTTTTCAAAATTATTATTTACACGTAAATAATGCCAGGAAAGTATAGAAAAATTGTTGTTCTTCATTTATTGTAAAAATACCATTTTGAATGTTATTAAACAATAAAGTTACTTGTGCTCATGTCAAATATAAATTGAAATAATGTTGTATGCGTCCGTCTTTATTAAATCAAATGTTAAATTATAGATCTTGAATTTTTCTCAGTTCCATGATGCACATAAATAATAAAATTTTGATATTAAAATAAAATAATTTGATCCATTTATATGATGAATATGTTCGGAAACCGCGGTAAATGGTATCTTATAAAAAATTCGAAATCAAATTCAAATAGTTGAATTTAATTCGACCTTGATGAATAGTTCATCCGGAAATAACTTGAAAATGTATTTTCTATATTTTTTAAATGTTAAAAAAATATTTAAATTACAGTGTCAGATTATTACATACGCGAAAAATCATATTTGGTTGATGGAAAAAACTAATCTCCTAATTTTAAAGAATTGTAAGTGGAAAAAATAGTCCCCTTCATGCTCCATTTACTCGAATTTTCACGTTATAATAAGGAAACTTCTGTAAATTAAATACGTTTTCAAATCTTATAAGATTTTCTGTAAAATCTATAACAAAAATTTGGGAAAATAGACCCAGTTTTTTTCTAAAGAAAGGATAATTAGAGCGAGCGAAAATTGTTTTTAATAAATTTGAGGTTATGTTTGGCAGCTCTGATCGGTTTTAAAAAGGATTGAAATATTATTTTCGCTGCCTAATCCAGGATTCAAAAACAAAGGTCAGGAACGGCATTCTTCGGGGTTGAAACTTCTCAATACTTTTTAATGCAAGCCTTCTCACCGGAATTTTTCAAAACCTACTTGGTGGTCCCTTAGCTGCTGTGTATGTTGCTTCAACACTAGCCTTGTCATACATCATTTTTTGTGCTTTTACTTCCACAGGGCCATAAACACCTGCTATAACTGTGGTGTCGCCTAAAAATGTTTAATTTACAACATATAACCACTATTTTCGAAATTGCGAATAAAATATATTCTTCACTGTACCTTGCATAAACATCGCCGATCCATCAGGGACTGATAACACATTCAATTCACACTTGATAGGACGTAAACTACACTCATTTTCCGTCATTTTTTATCCTTTTTTTAAATAAAATTATACTGCACTGAAGCTTATGCCCGTTGAGGTTATATTTACATGTGCATCTCAGGGGGTGGTTCCTCTCCTACAGTCCCTTGGCACTCTGAAATGAAAGTGAGGGAAATGTTGAGTACGGCCGAGGGTGGCGCTGGCTGTACTTTTAAACCGAAAATTATTCAAATGCATGGGGAAAGTGTCAAAATAGTGAAATTTTGTGCTATTTATATTATAAAAACGGACTTTTTAAATTTTTGTTAGCCTTAGAATTAAGTTTTAAGGCTTTTAGACTGAAATTTTATCAAGTTTTTTTTTTTTTGTGATGAACGAGAATAATGGAGAGAATTTTGCCGAACATTTTGCCTTGAGAATTTTGAAGATTTCAA
>JAABKJ010012583.1:0-10489 GCA_011634705.1 Andricus grossulariae
TGGTCTCTGGTTGCAGACAGGCCAAAACACTCTTGGGCTCAAAGCTTAACTTTAACCGAGCAAGGGAAATACTCAAGTTTGGGAGAAAAGAGATCAAAGTCCTAACAGAAATGTTTATAGGACATAGGAACCTCGGATATCACAGACATAAGATAGGGCTTGCGGAAAGTCCCCTCTGTCCTCTGTGCGGAATGGATGATGAGACAGCTACTCACATCCTTTGTCACTATCCTGCTATTGCGGGGAAACGTCTGACACTCACTGGCAGTTACTGCATCAGTGAGTCAGAGATATCAGCCAACAGCGTGACTGCGGTTCTCTCCTCATGGAGGGGGCTTTGGGGTCACGCTTAGGCTCACAAGGGGACGCAACGGGATTACCCAAGCATCAGGGGCTGTTACGGTCTGAACTCAACCAATAATAATAACAATAACGGTAATTTATATTTGGAACGTTTGAGTGGAACGTTCCTAAGCAGCGGACATTTTACACGTTCCGGGAACGTTCCAGGAAAGTTCCGTGCTATTAGGGCAAATTAAAAAAAGTGTTAATAGTTTGAAGAAAATTTTAAGAAGGGATTTGGGATTAATTCTGTCCGCCCGGTACGTGACGAATACAATAGGAACATTATATGACAGTCACATCACTCTGAGTGTCGTTTAGGTGCAGAAATCAGCACAGTCACTGAAACGGCACTGGCGGTCCAGCGCTGTTCGCCAGTGCCGTTTTTGTGCCGTTTCATCGACAGGGATACTATACTATACAAGAATTTAATCGAATTTAATCATGCACGCGAATTAATACACAAGAAAGTATCGGATACATCAATTAACCTCAAATTTGAGAAAATATTTAGTGACGAGTCTTTGCCATTAAACAGTCTCCTTGATGGAATAAAATAAATGTATTTACATTTCTGATTATTCTGTATTCAATATGTACCTCAAAATGTTGTATAATCGTCTGTAACAAGAAATTGCTTTTATTGTTTTATTTCGAAGTGAACGCACTACGAGCAACGCCTTTGTATCTATCAATATTTATACTGCATCTCTTATGGCAAAGTTATGCACGAAACACATCACTTTCTCAAACTGTTCTAAAATATATTCTTCGATCGACCACGAACGAACAGGCGATACGTAAAAATAAACTAAATTCGAGACGACGAGATAAGCGTTTTGCCTAAACTGCGGCCATGATCCAACTCTCCACTTGCGGGGGGCGAGAATGCGTTCAAGCCGCCCGAAATACAACGACGACGTACCATATTGGTTACTATGGTAACATGTAGACGCCTAGTTTGAATATGATTAAAATCATTTTTCGTTATAATACTTATGATTCAGATAAAACAGCGTTTCAGAAACTTAAATCATAAGTAGAAATTCAATTTTGCGAAAGGCATTGCATCGCATTGAAACTATTCAATATATTATTTTGCAGGAGGCATTGTGTGGCATTCGATTGATAAAGTCGACGAGCAGCATTAAATGGCATTAGCCTTGTCTGTGCAATCTGTCGCAGAAGGCCTTGTATGACATTTAACTGAAAGATCTCGGAACAGCATCGAATGGCATTAACCCGATTCAATACCTTGTGCCATGAAAGGCATTGTATGGCATTCAAGTGGGTGGCTCGTCGAACCGAATTAAATGGCATTAACCCAATTCAATACTTTGTGTGATGAAAGGCGTTGTACGGCATTCAAATGTATGGCTCGGCGAACCGCATTAAATGGCATTGACCCAGTTCAATACTTTGTGTCATGAAAGGCATTGTATGACATTCAAATGGGTGGCTCGGTGAACATTCTATGTGTGCCATTCTATGTGTTCCAATAAACTCCTCGCTACCTGGTGACCTCATGGATTTCATTTAGAACTCGATTTTGTAATGTTTTAGATACGACCAATTTATAAGAGTTAGAATCTGGTAAAAGAGTAGATTTTAGATGGTCAGTTCTGTCAAAATAGAGTTGCGAATCTCCGATTCGCCATTTTTCGTGTTCTTCCGGTCTTTTCTTATTTTTGCTGAGTACCAGTCGTCTGTATTATCGTCTACGTCCGCTTTTGGGTTTTCTATGCTACAGACTGATGCAAGCGCTATTGTCGTAGCTGGTTCACCTGATCTCGAGAAGTTCTAATGCCCATCTCGCTAATCGGCCAGTGGAGTTTTTTTAGGTTATGGAGCCAATTTAATGCAAGGTCGTCCGTTATGACTTCCAAACTATATTCCTCTAAGTAAGGTCTAAATTTCCTAATGGTCCAAACAACGGCTAGGCACTCTTTCCTGATACTGAGTACCAAAATTCGGTCCAGTTCAGGCATCTACTTCCGTAAACGATCACGTAATTTGAGCGGTTAATTGTTTGCGTAAGTACGGATCCTAGTCCCGTATTACTCATGTCTGTTTGGGGAATTCTAAGATTGGTTCTATTTTGTCATCGTCTACTTGGATTCCTTTGTCGTTTACTTTAAAACCTAGGTGTTTGATTTTTGAGCACCCGAACTCGAATTTGTCGGGGCTGATCGTTAAATTTGCCTTATTTATTTTGCCTACTACAATATTTAAATATTTTAAATGATCTTCAAAATTTTGAGTTACTATGTCGATTAAATGACAAAAAACGTTTGGCTTTTAATCTGGAGTAATAATTTTATCCATAAGTCTCTAGGCAGTGGCTGGATTATTAATTAAACCAAATCTCATACTTTGAAATTAGTTAAATTTAGATATAAATTTTGCTAATCTTGAAGTGTCCAGTAGTTCTGTAGGGAGTGAGATTGGATTGGGGCCCTTTTTCTTGATATTATTAACCTTTCTGAAGTCTAAACAGAATCTATAATCTTTCCTTGGCTTTTTATCATTACTATAGGGTTTGACCAATCAGAACAAGAGGGTTCTATAATATCCTGTCCTAATCATTTATCTACTGTTTGATACATTATTTCTTTGATTTTCGGGCTCTCGTGGTAGTATCATCGCTGTTTGATGGGATTGTAGCTCTGAACCTCAATTTTATGTTTTGTTGATTGAGTCGCCCTATATTCTTTTCCTTGATATACTTTTTTTTTCCAAAAGCTTTTATAATTGGGATTTTTGGCTTTGGTTCAGCTCAACAATACCTTCGCAAATCTCCGAAATATTATTTAATCTGACTGCCTTGTTTTTAAAATTAACCCATAGATTTTTATAATAAATTTTTGATATTTCATTAGCTTTTTGAGAATCTTTTTCCGATTTTTCCGACTAGTAACTTGTTTATTTTTCCACAGATTACTATCATTATCCTCATACGTGTCGTCGTATTTACCACCACACCAAATTTTTCCTGACTCATTTTTCCTAATTTTAGGTTTACTTAGACTAAGTGAGTCTTGTGTGCTTGAGTCGACGCTAACAAATTCTTCGTAGGATTTGTTGCAGGAATTAAAGGCTTTGTGTTTTTGAGGATTGGTTGGGATGGATAGGTACTAGGTGAATTTCGCTATCTTGTAACCTTGGACAACTTTTATTTAATTTTCTAGTACTTTTGAGATTATCACTACCTCCGAATTTCGTTTTTCTAGAAATATTCCTATTTTCTTATTTTTTAGTCGACTGTTTATCTCTAATATTTGCCTCTTCAATTTCCTTATTCAACCTTGTAATGTTTGATTTAGTTTCGGTTTTCTTCTCAGTTATTGGGAGGGGTAGTGAGTTTGGATCTGCATCCATAGGATAGCGGGCAAGGGGGAATATCTGGTAACCACCAAGTTTCTGTGTCATAGTTCGGGGTCGTCTGTGGGACTCCTATCATGTGCGTGCCCAGGATGCCAAAGATTTTTATTTTGGGACTAACCTGAACATTGAATGTTTCGCTTTTTTTCCTGAGTATAATTGGAATGGCTACTTGTCCAATTATATTGACTTTTTCTTCGTTCGCGGCCATTAATTTTCACGAAACTTGTTGTAAAATTGAATGGCTAAAATTCTGGTCTTTTTCTAGTGATTCCTTGCCAACATAAGAGTGTGTGGCGCCTGTATCTACTAAAATTGGAAATAGGCTGTTTTCGAATTTAGTCATCAGATGGAAACTCGTTTCTGTTCTTTCATCTCTATTCGAATTTAGAATTTTTGGCGTTTCGGTATTAGGTTGTACTATTTTGGGTTATAATACCCGCCCTTCCAGTTTCCCTAGTTGTACGCATAATATGGGCATTCACTTTTAAAATGTCCCGCTAAACCACAATCATAAGAGTTTAAATTATTTGTGTTTTCATTCGCGCTTGCGTTAGTGTCCTGTATTTGTTCGAGTTTGAACTCGTTTCATCCTGTGAGTCCTTGTTAGAGTTATTAACCAGCTTTTGATTTTCATTCCCGTGGTTTGGTTTTTGGGAATTTTGTTTACTATAATTATTTCCTGAATTATTTTCCGCTTTGTCTGTTGGGAATTCGATCATTGGGTCACTTCGACCTTGAGTTGAGCCTAATGCCATTTGGTCAAATATTGGTAACATTTGGTTATAAGGGTTGAATGGATACTTTAGTCTATTTTCTTGAAATCTTGGTTGGTAATTTTGCTGAAAGGGCATAGCAGGATAGGCACGTATGTGCTGCCCCTGCTCGAATTCGGTTGCGATTTTCATAATAAGTGGGCACTGATGTATGACTAAATTTCCCAAAAGATTATATTTGAGAAATAATTATTATGGGTGTTGGAAGAAAAATAGAAAATTTAGTTTTTCTCAAGAACTATCACCATCTTTCGTCTGAAAAATCTTTAAACACTGTAGACTGACAAATCCGAGTCTCAAAACGATCGGAGGAGTAGTACGTAGTTTAATATAAGGAAGATCTTGGGCGTGTCACGCACGGTCTGCGACGCACTGTACAGTGTCACGCTTCGTACGCAAGAGCATCTTGAGACACGCTTTGTGACTCGGAATACTTGAATCATTGGTCAACTTTTTTTTTAATTCATCAAATTTGAAAAGGGGGGCTCATTCAGTACAGGGGTATTAATTATTCATTTTTTACAGAATCGCATAACTTCCCAGTCCAAGTCATTCACTCTAAAGGTGTCAATTGTGTACGCATGGAGATTAGACATAAGGACACCAAAGTAATGAAACCGAAAATAAGAACATTTCTGTCGTATGAAGATTGTTACAATACTTCCCGAGTATGCAGTATGGCGCTAGTGTGACACGCGTATTAAAATGGCAGCCGCTTTTGTTGACATTTTACATTATTTACCACTGTGATATGAATGTGATTTACATCTAGATGGATAAGTTGTTATTTGTATAAACGCAGATTTATATTATTATAATAATATTATTTTTCGCGAAATATCTGTGATTGGAATATGTACAATTGAAGTGATCCTGCAATGGACGAGGTAGGTACTTTGGAATTTACTGCCCAAATTAATCGCAGTATGTAACTTACCAGTTTAAAATCTTGTACGCTCACACATCACAGAAATGATATCAAATTTTCACTCGAATATAACAGTTTTTACATTACTCAACAAATTGTTTAAACGATTTAGGAATTTTGTATTTTTGTTTCAGTCTTGAGGTTTTATTTACACGGCCCATGACGGCGGCCATCGATACGTGTGCCAAACTAGTGCCGCGCTCGAGAAGCATTTCGATGCGTCATGTACATACTACAGAAAAATGCTGATTTTAGCTGAAGTCAATGTACAGGACTTTGGTCTCCTTATGTCTATCCTCCATGAGTGTACGGTAGCATTCAACTTCACGTTAACAGCTCCTACGATCTTCACTTGTTCCTTCGCTACATTCATTTGTTCCTACATTCAGTTGCTTTTCCTTCATTTGCTGTGAATGAAAACGCATACGTATAGTGCACGGTAGCGAAGGAAACAAGTGAAGATCGTAGGAGCGGTTGACGTGAAGAAATTTAATGCTACCGTACACTTCACGTATCCGTTCTTTCGTATTCAGTTCCACAATTGACATCTTTAGAGTGAATGGCGTGGACTGGGAAGTTATGCGATTTTGTAAAAAATGAATAATTATTACCCATGTACTGAATGAACCCCCTTTTTCGAATTTGAAGGTTATAAAGAAATGTTGACCAATTATTCAAGTATTTCAAGTCACACAATGTGTCTCAAGATGCTGTAGCGTACGGAGCGAGGCACTGTACAGCGCGTCGCAGACCGTAAGTGACGCGCCCAAGAACTTTATATTAAACTACGTACTACCCCTCTGATCGTTTTGAGACTCGTATATATTATTCTGTAAATGCATCCCATAAAAAAATTCAAAGAATGTTGGAAATTTTTTGTGACTCTTATTTTTTGAAAAAAAAAATTAAAATTATTCTGCAACATTCTCTTATTGAGTTTCATAAAACATGCTAATTTGGCTGAAAACCAAGTGGCAATCTAGGTCTGAAATTAGGTCTAGAACTTTGTTGATATTGATTTGAGAAAGGTAGGAACGGAAATCTAAATGGTGAAAATGGAAATCGATTTTTGTACGGGTTTTTATTATTATGATTATTCGGAAAGCCTGGTTATTCTACCCTATTATTCTTATTATTCTATTATTATACCCTGATTATTCGGATTTTGGTTTCTGTTGTGCTTATCCTTTTGACCATTTTTATTTTCCCTCAAATCTTATTAATTATTCTCGGAATTATTGTTATGCCCGTTACCGTTATTACGCTTTTGTTCAATTTTGTCCTCAATTCTAGGTTATGTTACTTGTGAAAATTGTCCTCGAATTTTTCATGTCGCTCGTTCAGTTTTCCGTTCTTTGCCTAAGTCTTCCCTTACATCGAACTTTACTGACTGTTTTGTTTGTTCATAAATTCATTGTATTCTGCGCTTTCTTAAAGATCGTCAGATTCTAAATTGAACTGTGTATTGTTTTGTAGAAAGGAATCGCGTTCGAAAGGTTTGTTATCTAATTAGCAACAATCATTTCTTGGGACTGACGCGCCTGGTGTGTGTAAGTCTTCGTTATCTCGATAGACGGTATTGTTTCTTGGGTCGAAGGTTCTGTTTGGTATTTGAGCAATGTTATGGAGTGGGGGTTGGTTATTTCGAGTTTTAGTTGGTTCGTTGTTTGTTGTTTGAGTCAACCTGTCTATGTCTGACCTACTGCTATTCATTGGGGTTTTCGTATTTTTTCTCGCAAAACCCCTACCGCGATCTATTGACCTGTTGGTCATTTTTGACATAGTGCCCTTATTTTTAGGTGTAGTTGGGACCATAATTCTGATTATTGATCTCGCTGTGATATTATTAGGATTAATATTTTGGATTGGAAGCGCAGCGGAACCTTCGTAGTACAGGCTATCGTGATCGCTTTGTGTGTTAGTGGGGTTAGCCATTATTTTCTTGACTGTACCCGATCTTATTTTTATTTAGTTTAAATTGTGTTAATATGCGTAGAGTCAGGACACCCCGTACAAGCGTAGCGTTTGCTTTTTTAACTCAAAATTATCGATTCAAATAAATATCTTAATTAAAATTTTAGTTAGTTATTTTGTAGTTGCTGAGTTCAAAAATATGTTTATTTTCGCTCTACATATGTACTAGTTGCCGCCCTTGAACATTTCGTGTCGTTCGACGACTGAAATATTCAGTGAGGATCAATACATATGCTTTTCTTGTCAGGTTTCCTTTTTCGCTTATTTTTCTTATCTTTTCGGTTTTATGTCAAAATATCAAATGTCAAAGATATCAATGCTTTTTCCGAATTGTTACTTTTATTTTTAACACATAACCGGTGAACGTTTTTTTGGCACCTTTAATCTCTAAACCTTGTTCGTTCACTTCCAGCGCATTTTTCAATAATTTTCACTGATAGAAAACATCTGAAAAAATTCAGGGACCACAACTGAAGTCTCTACACACCAAACATGTAAATGACTTCCAGATATAAATGAATTATTTGAACAATTTTTGTAAATAAACAACAGAGTCACTCAGTCACTTAATTTTCGCTCGGACATGAATGACCCAGGTTTACGGGTTAAGTGTTAATCTGATTCCATTCTAATTTATCTGAATTTTCTATTAATTTTAGTTACTTGAAGTGACATTTTTCTGTCTAATCTCCACATTTCACATATGTGTCATCTCAATTATCACAAAATAGACACATATAAATCGCCTGCACAAATAAAATGAATCATCAAATTGGCATGTAGGCACAGATAAGTTAATGGAATAAATGTGAGAAATATTTGAATTGGCACATAGATATTATATAAATCAATGTCATACTTGATAAAAGTCATCAAATTGGCATATAGAAATCAACAAATCAATCATGCATCTGGTAAGACAGTAGATCGAATAGCATGCGAGGAGTCTAAGTAAATCAAAAGAGTTCGAAAGTGAGAGTTAAGAGTAGAGTCTGAATGTAGCATTATTTTCTCGGCAGGTTAAGCGATTTAAAAAAAAAACAGTATTGGCTTTAATGGCTGGGCGCCAGGTATTACGGAGGTAATGCCAAGGATGAAAACGGGAGTTGGAATGCCGAGATAAGGGTAGAGACACAATAAAACTAGGATTCGTGATAAACGATAATGCGACATTTATTGCCACTTACAAGGATCGAGAGCCGATAGCCCGTGACGCGGCTGGCAGATCGCAGGTGGGTGGAATGTCCCCCGTTTGATAGGGGTCCGAGAGGATCATGGTAGGGCACGTGGAAGGCTTCCCCAGGGCACGAGGGCGAGATCCAAAGTAATCTAGACACTTTTTGCACACGCTTAGAAGATCGTGTTGCAGCGGACGCAAGAAAATCCAGACTAGCGACGGAAATGCGATCGTGCGGGATCTCGGGACCCCTCGGGGGGTTCCATCTCTCGGGCACGACCCGGCAACCCTTCTGTACAGGGCCGTGCAGTCTTAATAAATGGTAAAAATTCTGTTACAAATGCCGAGGAATTCTATAATATCTGATATTTCCTGAAATCCTCAAAAAATTATTTCAAAAATTTTAGAGCTTTTAAAATCCCTCAAAATCAGTTCAATCTGCGGAAATGTTATAAAATCCTTTCGCATCTTTTAAAATATCATACAATTAAAAATCAATAAAAAATTATTATAAATTTTTTATTCTAATTAAAAATGTTAATGAAAAGAAGCCTTTGGAATCTTTTAAAATTCCCTAAAATATTTCAAATCCTTTGAAATGTTCTGAAATCGCTTGAAACTTTTTGAAGCTTATGAAAATTCCTTCAATTCTTTTAAAATATCGTAGAATATTTTAAATCCTTTAAAATTTCATTGAACTACCCCAAAATATTTGAAATTCTTCAAAATCTGTTGAAATCCCTTGAAATGTTTTTAAAATCTTGAAAATTCCTTGGAATCTTTAAGAAATTAAATGCCCTAAAATATTTCAAATCCTTTAAAATATTTTGAAATCCCTTGAAACATTTTTTAAAGCTCTTGAAAATCCCTCAACATTAAAAAAATACCCTAAATTTTTCGAATTCTTTAAAATCATTTGAAATGCCTCCTCTTCTAGGGGCTGTAGCACCTTGTAGTTGGTGGGGAGGGTTAATCGTGTGAGACATGAGGGTCAAAAGGGGCCTCGGTCTGCATGCGTATGGATATGAATGAAAAGATCCCTATAAACGGGCTCTCCTGTTATGCGTGATTACGGTATCGTAGAAGGGTGAAAGAGCCTAGCGAGCAAGGGCCTTCTGGATCCCTGGGTTAAGGCCCCTTCCAGACCGATTTACAGCTTTGAAATCGGGACAGGATTGACCTGCGGCCCGCATAGCGACCAGAAAACAGCCCTCTCAGTGTCTCACTCAATGTGACCATCCCCCTAAGCCATGGGTGTAGAGTCATCATGCTTGTGCCACTTTGGTACCTAGGGGTTACGAAGGTGTTCTAACGGCCTCTCGGGGACACCAAATTCAGGTCAACTTTAGGTTTGTCCGCCACGGACAGAAGGAGCCTGTTGGTTTCGCAGAGGGGCATGGCTGCGAGGCAGGTGGGTATCTCGCTAATCCAAGAACTTTGCTTAGTTTAAGATAACATAAGGGGATTGCGGGGGGGAGGGCTGGTCTTTTTCGTTACAGGGATCTTAAGGTAGCCAAGCCAAGGGCCTGCATACTGGCGAAGGGAGTTAACGCTGTTCCGCTGCTTGAGGTGATCAGGGCGGCCATGATCACACATGGTGTGCTTATTGCAGTCGTGGAATGGACGCGCCACATGTTGGCCAGTAGGAATCTAACTACGACTAAGGGTGATAACACTTTATGTGGAACCGTTGACTCGCGATGTCCGCGGGGAGGAGTTTTATCGTCCTTGCTGTGGTGCTTGGTAGTTGATGAACTGCTGTAATACAACAAGCACTGATGATAGTGGATTCATAGTGCACGGAAACTGGACTATCGGTCAATCCAAGTAAGATAGAAGCGGTTGTTTTCACCAGAAGGTATAAGTGGGGAACCACGAGTACACTGAAACTTGGAGGACAACAACTGGAAA
>JAABKJ010012586.1:0-10489 GCA_011634705.1 Andricus grossulariae
TCGGAATCTGTGAGTGCCAAAACGTGAAGATCCGTTAAAAACCAGAGATCGCAAATTTGGACGATTACATTACACTCCCATGAATGAGAATGTAAAAATTAGTCAAAACATCATTATTTGACATTTTTTCAAAAATATCTAAAAGCGTTTTGACTTTTCGAAACATGTCTTTTCAGGGCCACTCTAATATATACCTGTATAATTTGTAGATAATTTATTCGAAATGTCATAGTTAATGATTATACAAAACGTTGGCAACAAAACCATGTTTAATCGAAGACTATCGGAATCGGAAATTGCCTTTATGTCGGCTTGTAGTTTATTACTTTGGAACTTCTTAGAATCATTAGTATTATTATTACGAGATAATTTGCATGCCTCTTTTGTTTCAAAGTTTATTATTTGAACATTTGATAAGAACATTTTTTTAATTTGAAATAGTTATTACTTATTTAAAATTATTTAAAAATGCAGACTTACAATACTACATTTGAATTGATCGCTATTATAATGACATCATTATACGGAGAATCGCATGGGCATATGTAAGCATGCGTAGATAATTTATTATTTTTCCAAATAATCGTCTGAAAGAATCCTTACTTACTGTTATTTGTATTGTTTACATAAATAAAATTATCAATCACCATTATTTCTTTGTTTTCGTATGCGGTAATACGACAGTTAAAACTCTACATGATTTGTTTTTAAATGAAAGAAAAACAAAAAAAATTATGATCTATATTCATACCGACACATTCTAGACGAGTTTTTAATGTGATAAAAACAGACTAATGAAATACAAATATTTTTTCCAAGCAAATAACACTCACCCCTCCAATTCGTCAAACGGATATGTGAAATCATTTCGAATGGGTAATGAGACACATTTAGTGACACATTTTCTAGAATATTCAGTTATTCACATACAGTTTCCTACATTGAGAGAAAATGAAGATAATGTTTTGTCTTGTGCTCTTCAACTTAGCGGGTTTTCCTAACTTTGTTGGTCAGTATAAGAATATATTAAACTTTTAATGCATTTTCTAATCCGTTTACAGTAAGGTGGTTCTTAGTTATGCTTGGTGAATATATTTTTATATTTCTCTGGTGTCAACAATCAATTTTATATTAATACCCAACAAAATAATTTTCAAATTTGATCCAAATCTGTTCATATCGACATGTGCCTCGAAAAGAGTAAAGTTTTCTATTGATATAAGATGGGACTCCTATAGTTTCCCAAAGAATACTCCATTATGGAGAACTTTGACTTTTAAGTTTTCTTCAGATTTATTAAGACTTTTAAAAATTATTTCTTTCATAAATGAGCACTGATCAATAGTTTGAAAATACCTAATTAATAATTTAAGATTCGCAACATTGAATACATTTCGATAATAAATCATTTCTTTGTATTATTCACGTTAAATATTACAGAGTCTTCGATTGCAAATCTTAAAAATTGGAGAATTTTCCGTTGTAAATCCTTCAAATCAAGCTATATTAAATTTTGTAATGGAATAATGTTTTATAATTTTGTATTTTTAAAATTTAAGAAATTTCAATCGTAACTCTTTAAAATTGAGCAAATTTGATTTGTAAATCTTTACAATTGAAGAGTTTTCAGTGGCAAATCTATAAAATTGAACTTTTCCAACGAAAAGAAGACATTCTAAATCACCACTTTTGAAATTATAAACATAAACAATTTTAAAATCTTCAACTGCACATCTTTAAGATAGACCTATCTCAAAAAGATCTTTTCAACATCATGATTTTTAATTATAATAATTCAAAATTAAGCGACTTCGTAAACAAAATTTTTTTGGAAAAAATAACATTTTCTTCAACCAAAAAAATGTCTTTCAACCAGGGAAATGTCTTTAAATCAAAGAAATTTTTCTTTGAGTAAGAGCCAATGAATATTCCTCTTTGAATCAAAGCATACTTCCAAATTATCTTATTAGTTTATTTCTTTGCTTTTAATTACTGCTCAGTTAAAATCTTATATTTGAATAAATGTTACATATTACTGAAATCCGATGTAGCTTTTTTATAATTTATTTTCAGTTATGATTATTAATTATATTATATATGGCTTTAAATTTGAGCATATATATTCTAATTTGATGATCAGTTATCCAAAAGAAACAACATATTATGAGCACACGCAGCGCTCTATTCGTGACAGTTTTTTAAAAATTACTATTATATATCTCTAGATTTTGTTATCCATTTTGCTCAATTTTTCGAGAAAATTTTTACCTAAGAGCTTTAGATATTTCTACTTCCTGTTTAATCTGTCCTGTTAAGATAATAAGCTTAAAATACTGTAATTTTGGAAAAATAGATTTGTGAAAAATATTGCGTAACTGTGTCAATTACCCCCTCTCCCCTATGTAACAGTTCTTAACCCTCCCGCCCCAACCATAAAAAAAGCTGTTACGTAATTTATGGATGGTCCCTCGTATACTGCCGTTCTTCTTAAGAAAGGGTCTATCTACAATTTTTTTAAAAAACGATGTTTTTTATATCGTTGGATTTGTAATGAGAAAATGAATTTATCTGTACAAAAAGTGATGAAAAATTTTAATTACATTATGAGATAATTAGACCCTAATTAGCCTATTCATCCGGATTTTTGAGAAATATGGGGAAATACTCTCGAAGAAAGGCTCTATTTACAAAAAGGTAAGCCATTCTATACGAACTTCATATCCGGAAAAATATTTGGTTGAATGAACAAAATTCTGGTTGGATCAACCCTAGAACGTAGCGAATTTAGAGCTTCCATTGCTCCGAAAAATTGTAAGCACCTGGTAAAAACATTTCCAGTGAAGGTAATCACAACCGGGTAAATGGTAACCTTATCACCCTCCACACGGTCAGAATCTTCTGTTTTAGCTCCGAATATTTCTGAATCTCCTCGGTGTGATCCTCTCCGTGATCTTAATGCTATTGTTTGGAGGTAAACTTATATCTATTATCCTCACATGTTGAGCACGTTTATCTAATCAGAGGACATCTGGAAGATTGTGTCTGACTAGATGTTCAGTCAGAATAGTCCTGTCCCAGTATAGGAGATGGTGTTCGTTCTCTTGTACTTTAACTGGGCTATATTTGTAATAAGGCTTTAACTTCTCTGGGAAGCCAGTGCTCAGAGCAATTTATTGGTGAATGATTCCAGCAACATCATTATGTCTGCGCGTGTATTCTTGCAATGCAAGCATCGTGCAGCCATCAATGATGTGTTCGATGTTCTCATTGGGCTCTCCACAAAGGCGGCTTCTGCCAATCACTGCCACCATACTGAGGATGTGTTTTTGATAATTCCTCATCTTGATTACCCTGTCCTGGATGACAATGAAAAATCTTTTCGTCTCCGGAAAGAGTCCTCCCCTTCCTCACCAGAGGTTTGGAACCTCACTCTACATGCAAGAAATATCTAAAGTTGGGGGCACGTTGTCTGTGCAGCTGTTTACCCCGCCATTAAGAAGCCAACTGCTCGGCGTTGAGATGACTGATGTTCCGGAAATCAGCAGCCGCAAGTTTTAAAGGGGTATACAGGTCAACGGAAAGTAAGGATCATCCCGAGTGGCTTTGAAAGATTTTACACCATTTGAAAAAAATATATATTGCTTTGCGTTCGGGTGCGGTAATTTGTTCTAAAATGGGATTATTAGATAAGAAATCATGTTTCAACCTTATTCCCACATAGTCTTTTCGAACTTTTAGTGTGGAAAGTACAGATTCATGATATACAAACATGTGCGGGACAAATAGCCTTCATCCCCTCCATTAAATGCCTTATAGAAACGTATAAAAGAGGACAAAAGCATAAATGTAGAATCATATAGAGCCATATACAATTCACAAAATTTCTATATGACTCTATATGATTCTATATATCATTTCGTCCATTTTTATGAGTTTCTATAATACATTTAATAGAGGGCCTTCTAATGCATCTTACAAATATGTGAAATCATTTTGAATCACGAATGAGATAGTGGCTATATAAAAAATCAAGTTGTAGAATATTTATTAATCATCAACATTCGCATTTTTCTTAATGAAGCGAAGATGAAGATTATTTTGTATTGCGCTCTTTAACTTAGCAGTGTTTCTTGATTTGGTTGATGAATATAATAATATCTCTGATGCATTTTCAATAACAGTAAATTTATTTTCTGTTTGAATTCCTTTAAAAAAGCTTTCGAATAGTAATATAGTTTCCTTTATAAAAAAAGATTAAGATCATTATTGGTATTATGCTCTTCAAGTTAGCCACGTTTCCTAACTTTGTCGGTCAAGATAATAATATTTATAATTTCAAGTGCATTTTCAATTGCAATAATTTTGCTTTCTTTTCGGCATCATCACAAATTTCCACATTGTTAAGTATAACAAATTGTAAAATAGAAACCTATTTGCGATTGAGAAGTAAATAGTTTAATCTGTATTTTTTTAAATTTTGTTACTTAAGTTTTTTGTGGCCTGATAAAAAAATCGCCAGTTTGATTCAATAGTGATGTCTTTGTTCTCTCTGAATCTGAATTAGTGAAATTTTACTAATAACTAAAGTTTGGTAAAAAAATTACTAATTTGATTGTGGAGATCTGCTCATTTATTTCTTCTTGTACATGAATTTATTTAGTGAGTGTTATGGAAGAAGAAGGTTATAAAAAAAATAAGAAGCCAGAATCTGATAATAGAAAATTAAATCAAAAGAACGCAATCATATAGCATTTTCAACGTAATTGAAACTATAAGAAAGTTATTGCTTAAAAACGGAAGAATCATAATTATTCACATATCAATTATTTTTCAAATTACTATGTCAACGTTGAAATTAATCACTTTAATGTATGACACGCACATCCCAAGCAAATCAATCTCTGACAGAGCTGTTTAGAGTTCGAGATAGCTTTATCACAATTACACACCAGTGACATTAATGGAATACTTTTTGGCAGATGACTACTAAGTTGAATATTATTTACTTTGAATTAATATTGGGACTGATAAAAGTAGTACATTTATTGAAAAAATACAAAAATTCCAAAATTAATTGGTAAATAAACTTTTATATTAACATATTAACGTATGGTATGAGTTTGAAAAATAATAATTTTTGCATTTTATTAATAATTTTCTTGATAAAAAAATTCAGATAATAAAGTTCAGTTTCTTTTTCATTATCTTTTGCTTCCATGTTTTTATACACTATTATTTCCATTCAAAGAAAATTGTAGTCACTAAAAGTGTGTCGATTTTGTAGTCTCTATACTGCAGCACAGATTTTAATGACTATCAATTTTGAATGAATTTTTTTTTAAATTTTTGTAATTATATTAATTAACCAAAAAATACATTTAGTAGATAAGCGTTACTTGTGATTACTGTAGTCAAGATAATGAAAGTGCACAGGAACTTTTTCCAATAAGTAAAGTGTATCAAATGTAAATGAACACTATTGTAAATTGACACTAAACGCAGCAACTACAAGAATTGAATCTCATTTTATAATATTAATTCCTTGTTAAAAATGCTTAGGTTATGTTTCAAAATTTTCCTTAGTGGAACTTTTTTTAATCATTACCTTCATATTACGTTAGGGGCCTTACCTACATTACATAACAGCTCAAGATTGGGGAGGAAGATCAGGCACTCTGTGTGAATTTGTACATATTATTTGCCTTGAAGGGCTCTGAAAGTAAAACAAAACCAAAGAAATAATTAAAAAGTACGTCACAAGTTACCTAACTCAATTTTATTGGTGATGATTTTAAATAAACAACTACAGGCTCAACAGCTTTTTTCTACATTGCACTTGTATTTTAGATTTGTCTTTTGATATTCTGTATATGTAACATCCATAATAAAACATTTTGAAAAATTGAGGTTGGGTAGTTCTTAATTATACTTGATGAAAATTTCTGGAACAGCTGTTCTCATAACCCTCTGTTTTGTTGGAATATCCGAAAAAAATTGTTCGCAAAATAGAGCTTTTCCCGTTTAGAATCCTATGTTAATTTGAAAATCCCGGAGGGTGGGTTTAATGTTGACCGATTTAAAAACAAAAATCTGTATTTTTTCTGGCAAATGAACATATTGGAGGGGGGTGGGTTGAAGATCTATCACCAAAAATCAAAAGCCAATTTTCGAAACCCCCTAAAGGGCCACTCTATTATAAAATGTACTGGTTTGAGTCGGAAATATATTTTTGTCTGTATTCTTCTTACAGAAGTAGCTGAACGCGGAAACCAACATAAAGTATATGCACCAATTTATCCTGAGCCCTATCGACCAAATGTTCGGCATTACGAAACTTTTCATGGTTTAGTTGGAGAAATATCTCAAGTTACAAACAGAAGATTATATGAAGTTGGCGTAAAAGGTGATTTCATGATTGGAATAGTCTTACGATCGGATGGACGTTTGTATCCATTCCTCGATTGCTCTCGACTAATACCTCGCTCCGCTGCGGTTGGTACACGCTGGCATTATTGCACAAAGGTCAAAGTGAGCATACATGACAACGAGGATGTAAGACCAATAACGGATCAAGAAAACCGAAGTTTCGGATTCTTGAAAATCTTCGAGCCATCAGCTGAAATGCGTCCAAACATTCATCCAGCGGAGCTTATATAATGAGTAGGATACCTGGTAAAAGGAGAAGAATGGACAGTCCCACTTTGATTTGCAGAGACTGTATGAAATAAATACAACGGATAATGGAGGACGTGAATCACCAACACACGCAACACATACATGGATTCTACGCAACTTAGATCTGCCAATCTAAAACTAAAAGACAGAAACCTTTTTCCGGAATATATTATAAATCAAACTAGAATTGTTTTTAGTTTAGTATTAGTTTAGTTTGAAGCCATTAGTAATAACGTCTCGGCACTGAATCAGTACTTTTGGTCAAGCAGAGTCAGTCTGGATCTGGCATCTTATATAGTAGCATCATATGTATCCGTTCGCCTAATAAATTGAATCATATTCGCTCCTTAAACATAACTCATTTATTTCTACAAAAATATTACAATAATTTATACACTTTCTCCAAGAACATCAGGTGTATATGATTCACAGAAATTTATATAATTAAAGCCTGGGTAGCGATAACGTCGAATAAAAAAAAAATAATTTTCTTGTAATTTTATGTCCAAAGTAGTGATGTGGCCGCTTCTAAAATGTTCTAAAATGTTCATCAGATCATAAAAAATGAAACTCCTACGAAATATACTGACATCGAACAACATTTCTTATTGTTATCAACAATCTTCATTGTTTTTTGGGTTTAATAGTTAATGATGCCTTGAAATAAGGAACCGAATCGTAAAACGTCTGCACTCAACATCTTTTTCCAATATTATAATCAATGAAGATGAATGAAATTATACGGCTTACTTAATTCCGGACGAAAATTTTGGTTTTCAGCAGTGTTTTTCATTCTTGTCTCAATCATCTCCAATCAGCAGATCCTGAACTTGTGCATCCATGGGAGGAGGACACTCTTCTTAAGCGTTCTGAAGTTCTCAATGTAGTGATCAGTCATGATCAAAAACTTGTGACACAAATCATCATTGGTTGCCCTCCGACTTATGGCGCTAAGGTTATCGAAAATGCCCTATTTCCTATCGGCCAATTGACAGAAAGGTCCCAAAAGGCGAATAATAAGATTTTCAAGAGGATAAGGGAATTCAATACCCGTAAAATCAGTCGGATTGCAGCCAATGAAGATTTCTGTCACAAGTTGTTGATCATGACTGATCCCAACATAAAAAACTTCAGAACCCTTGAGGAGAGTGTCCCTTCTCCCATGGATGCACAGGTTCAGGATCTGGTGATTTAGGATGATTGAGACAAGCATGGTCAACGCTGCTGATAACCAAATTTTTTGTCCAAAAATGGGTAAGCCTCATGATTTCGTTCATCTTCATTGATTACAATATTGGAAAAAGATGTTAAGTGTAGACTTTTCACGATTCGGTTCCTTGTTTCAAGGTTACTACTAAATGCATTTGTTGATCAGAATTATTAATAACAATGAAAAATATTGTCAAATGTCAGTTTCTTTCATCAGCATTCTAATTCAGGGATAAAATGAACAATTATGCAGAAAAGTGGATTTTTTCTATCAATGAGTGACTGTTTAATGCATTTGTTCATCAGTATTGTTTAAAACAATGGTAAATAGTGTGTATTGTCCATTTCTGTCACGGTCTTTTCATTTTTGAAGGCAAAACTAATGATTTCGCAAAAAAATGCATTTTATGTATACAGAGGCGCGTACTTATTAAATTTGTTTATGAAATTTGTTTATAACAAACAAAAAAATAATACTTAAGTGTTTGACTTAGACGAAATATTTATTTCACTCAATTTAGCGGAGCAAAGCTTGATGAAAAGAGCTTCCAGGCTTCAATATACAGTAAAAATCGATGTTATTAATATATTTGCTTATAACAATTGAACGGATTGCCGGAACTTCATCTAAATCATCAGGATTTGTTAATTGATTGTAAAGCTGTCAGTTTTTCACCTTTTGGAGGTGATATCAATGAAAGGTACAGAACAAGCGTCTCAAATATGAAAAATTATGGTTTTTTGGCATTTCACAATTTAAATAACAAATAAACACAGCTTTTTTGCAAAATCGACTTCGACAGACCTCTTTAGAATTTAATTAGCTCAAATTTTAAAAACAGGAAAATGGACTCAGCTACAAATCATAGGTTCTAGATGACTTTGAACCCCAATTTTCTAATTCGCCTCTTTTTGCGCCCGCTACATAAAACTTTACGCCCGCTACACATACACTGCACCACGCAAATGAAAATATGAAGGAAATTATCTTTATCTAAACAAAAAATTGTATCGCTGGAGCCCACAGTCTCCCTTCTTTTGCTTCGTGTGACTGCTAATCTCGCTTCTCTCGGGCGTTAATTTAACAATCGTTAAAATAGCCTTCTTTACGCCCTTGATATACAATATACTATTTTGGTTCAAAATTCAACTACTTAATTGAAAATGGACCTATTTAGTTCAACATTCATTTTCTTAAATTGATAATCCATAGTTTTCGTTTAGAGACCTTTTTTGTTCAAAATTCAACTATTTGAGTTTGTCTGTGACGCTATTTTTCCGCGCGGTCACTTTTCTTAGTGTTTGTTGCTCGAGTCTTTATAACCGCGGGTGTGAGACGACAGTGTTGTTGTTACTGTGGCGCGCTCGGTTTGCTGGGCGGTATCCAGATTTCCTTTTTCAGTTTTGTTTCGACTTTTGTGCCGGGCACTCGTGACCTTTTTCTGAGATCAAGTTCAACGCGTTACATTAATTAATGTCATACTAATTATTGGTTGGTGTTTCAATCTGGATTGGACTCGTAGGAGCAATCGTGCTGGCAGTCCTAATGTGGAGTCCACAAAGCCAAGTGGCAAACTGAGATATCCCGCATCCATCCAGGATCGCACGGTCACTGACGTATACTGCACGCGAACGTTGGAGATAGACCGGTGTCTGGCTTGAGGGGATTTATCAGCGTTATAAAATGGATTTGCAGTTTCCGGCCGCACGGTTCAATATTTTTGTCTGATTTTTTGCGTACCTCATCTAGATATGGGTCTCTTTTGTTGTTCAGTCTCGGTTTTTTGAAAAAATGTTTATATTTTACGTTATAAACAAAAAGAAAAGAACAATATAACAAAATGCAGCGATTCTCAGTATTAGCTCAGTGTGTATTTCCGACGCCTAGGGTTGGACCCCCGTCCAATTTTCGAGGCAGACTCCCCGGACCGCGAGTGGTGACTCGGGAGCGCATCGAATTATCCGAAACGAATCACCCTTTCATTGTTATGAGATGCAGGCCGGTTCAAAAAACTGAAATTATGAAAGCATCGCTTGATTCAATTTTAATTAGCAAAAGTAGTTTATTGATATATTTTCAATAAACTGAAAAAGAGGCTCATGAAAATCGGTTAATATTTACAGTCATAATCGAGATGTTGAAGTGCACACGACAGTATGCCAAGATGCAACGGCGCTATGGGAGTAAAGGGCATTTTTTTCTGTTCGAAAGGTCTACAGCCTTCAATTTTACCCCAATCTGCAATCATTTTTTTTTTTATTGAAGAGCGCTGAATTTCCAAGAGCGTCTTAGTCAGAGATTGTTGCATTTTCATTTGTTTATTCATTAAATGTTCACTTGAAGTATGAGAAAATCGAGATTTTTCACATGATGTAATTTTTGTTGAAAACTTTTTTTTTCGTATGAATATGCTTTAAATTATAGTGAGAGTGACTGTTAGTCACAATTTTCATGAAACATCAACAATTGTGAATGTTGTAAACAATTTTTTGCAAAAATTTGGAATTTGTTTCTTTCTTTATTATCTGAAATTATGTAGATATTCGGGAAAGTGATATACGTTTGATTATGTGTGTTCAAAGACAACAGTTGTTGATTTTGTAA
>JAABKJ010012587.1:0-10231 GCA_011634705.1 Andricus grossulariae
CTATTCGTGTGAAAATAAGTTTACAAATAAAAAAAAGTGTCGGTAAGGTAGGAAGCCGGTCACGTGACCCACTCGTCGAATGGCCTTAAAGTCCCTTAAAATCTTATAAAATTCGTTGAAAATTAAGATTCTCTCTGAAATTCTAATGGCTAATTTTATCAAACTCTAGAAATATTTTTAAATCATTTAAAGTCTGTGAAACCTTTTGTAATTCTTTGAAATCTTTATAAATCACGTAAATTCCGTTAAAATGCCCTAAAATTATTTAAAATCGTGTGAAATCCATTCTGATCTTCAAAATCCTATTAAAATCGCCTTCTAAATTCGAGAAAATACTTCGGAATGTCTTAAAAATTCCAAGACTTCTTTTGAAATATTTCAAAATCTTTTAAAATCCCTTGAAAAACCTTTAATCCGTAAAATCTCTTGAAATTTGAATCAACTCTTTGAAGTCCCTTCAAATCTTATCAAATTCTTTTTTATGATACATGCATGATTTCAGCCCTTTTCGTCGCCTATGAAGCGGGGCTAAAGCTCTATTTTTACTCACTAGGGAGTAAAAATTACTTTTTACTCCCTAGGTACTGTAAAGTACTTTTTACTCCCTAGGGACTGAAAAGTAGCGTCAGAGGTGAATAATGGAAATTATACATCTATGAGCTCGCATTTTACAATTATCAGTCCACTCAACGTAAAAACTGTGAGGAAATTTATAAATTTCTGGAAATTTATGGACATTTAAAAAATTAATATTGGGTAACTTATGGTAAGTTACTATATTTACCGGTAAAATTACCATAAATTTCTGAAAATTTTCATAAATTTCCGGAAATGAAAAAATTGGGTAATGTATGGTAAGTTACTATATTTACCGGAAAAATTACCAAAAATTTCCATAAATTTCCGCAAATTTATAGACATATTTAAATTGAATCCGGCAATTTTTTTATTTAATTTTTTATAATTTGGAATAAGTTAACATAAATTTCGTGCTTCTACATTCAAAATCTAATATGAACTGAAATCACTTCAAATCCTTTAAAACTTATAAAATTTCTTTAAAATCTCTTGAAATCCCTCAAAATCCCTTTAAATCCTTTGTAATTCGCGAATAATAATAATAATCTTAATTCCTTAAAAAACCTGTCAAAATCTATTGAAATTCCGTAAAATCTCTTAATATTTGGTAAAAATATTTAAAATCTCATAAAATTCTTCAAAAATTGAGAATCTTTCTGAAATTGTACTATCTATTTTTTTTAAATTCTTGAAATCTTCAAAAATTATTTGAAATCTATGCAACCTCTTGTAATTCTTTTGAATATTTTGAAATCTCTTTAAACCCGTAAAAATCACCTAAAATTCTTCAACATTTTTAAAAATACATCGATATCTCTTAAAATTCTTTGAAATCCGGTGACTTATTTTGAAATATTTCGAAATCTCTTAAAATCTCTTGAAATTCCTTTAAATCATTTTTAATCCGCGGAAATCTTTCTTAATTCCTTAAAATCTCTAAAAATCCTTCAGTTTCTCTTGAAATTCCTTAAAATCTTCTTAAATTTGATTAAACTCCTTGAATTCCCTTCAAATCTCATAAAATCCTTTAAAAATTTGAGCTTCTCTCTGAAATTGTACTGGGTCATTTTTTCAAGTTCTTGACATTTTTTAAAATCATCTGAAATTTGTGAAACCTATCGTTCAATTTTGGAATTTTTTTAAATCACTTAAGATCCTTTGAAATCTTATGAAATCGCTTCAGATCTTCGAAATCCCATTGGCAAGCTTCAAAACTCGCAAAAATACTTCTTTATCTTTTGAAATCCTTTAAAATCTCTTGAAATCCCTCGAAATCTCTTTAAATCTCCTTCCAAATTTGTGAAAATACTTCGGCATATCTTAAAATCCTTTAAAATGCCAAGACTTTTGATATATTTCCAAAATCCCTCAAAATATTTTAAAATCATATATTAAAAAAAAAATTTGTAAAACCTCTCGTAAATCTTTGAAATATTTTGAAATTTCTTAAAGTCCATGAAAATCTTTTAAAATCCTTTGAAATCTCGTTTAAAGTAAAAAATTATTGATATTTTGTTGGTATATCAAGTAAAAAATATGAAATAAAAATATGAAAAAAATAAATAATTATGGACGTTCCCCAGGATAGATAAGAAGTCAGTATTAGATAACTTATGGGGAGGAAGGCTTGCAGAATGGCGTATTTTTGAGAAAATTGTATAAATGTCAAGAGATGGTAATTTAAGGCAAAATAATAATAATTAGGTTTTATACATATGCTTATACGGTAGATTAGTTTAAAATTAAAAAATATTAGTGGTATATCACGTGAGGTGTAAGTTAATTATATATAATGTTTTGCAGAATATTAAAAAAATCCTGGTATTGTTATTAACTCTGAGACTCTAAGACACAGAGTGGGTAAAAACTATAATTTTCTATTAAAAATATTTTATAAAGCGTATTTTTCTATTTCATTCAAACATTTTCAGCTTGGTTAGCAGAAAGTGACACGGAAATTTTTTTCTAATTTTAGATAAAAGACTGCGATTTGAAATTGTAAAATTTTAAGCATTTAAAGTTTGAATCAAACTAAATATATAATTAAAGATCTAAACTTAACAATTTTTCATTTATCGTCAATATGAATTTTGCAATAAAAACTGAAATGATTTATTTTCACAAATCTTATTTAAACATTTTTCAGTTTAAAAAAAAGTTTAAATAGTTGTAATGATTTTTCGGAATTGCTTAATTTTTACAATTTCATATTAAATTAAGAATTATTCAATTTTGCAGTCTATTTTTAAACGCCTTGAATTTGTAATTATTTCTTTACAAAATTTCATTTTTAATGATTTTGAAAGTTACTGCTTTGAAATTGTATAATTTTTTTTTATTGTGAAATAGTGTTTAATTTAGAAATACCAATTACACTTTTTCACATAAAAAGACTTCCAATTTGGAATTGCCCATTTCTGAACGTTTGAACATAATATTGTTGAATTGAAAAAGTTTTCAATTTTTACTCAGTTGAGCTTTACTTTCAATGCTTTAATTTGTAGTTCAGTTTTTAATTCTTTAAATTAAAAATTGATCAGCTTAGGAAATTGAAAGTTTTAATTTTTGAAAAATGTTTGCAAGCCGGGGAAGAACCAGAATTTTTTTGTTAGATTTTGGTGGCCAACCTGCATTGTTGTTGGCCACCCTGGATTCCTGTTTAAAATAATTTGATGACGAACTCTATTTAAATTTTGTAGTGGGAAATATTGTAGTTTTTAACCACTGTGTTTCCGCTCCGCGCTTAAAGAAAAATAAGAGTCGTTGCTCTTATTTCTGTTTGAATAAAAATAATTTTTGTAAATAAATATAGAAAACCGCAGTGAGTTAGGAGAAAAAAAACTGGATTAGGTTCGTTTCAGAGGATCAATTTAAGAACGAAAAAAAAATTGTATTATAATTCGTAGCATTTTCGAGAGTGAACTAGGGAATGAATTGTTGAGAGAAAATTGATAAAGATAAGCGTAACAATTTTAGGATGAAAAAAAATTCTTTAGGCAAATTTAAATTTGTACCTCTCTCTATAAATGTTTCCTGTGAGAAGAATAGGCGAACCCTGACTTTGTTTCAATTTAAAAATAATATGTAAGATCTTCATTTCAGAAAATGAAAATATATTTGTGAAAGTTAATATGAAAATCATTTTTTGAGAGAGGAAGATTTGTACCTCTGAATTTTTTCTAGATTGTCCAAAATTGAGATCTGTCTTTGTGTGCGTGTGAGAAACAATTATAAATAAAATAATATTATTAATAACGAAACTATGAAATTGCATAATAAAATACCGATACTGAACCCATATGTGAAATTTTATTATTGGACTAGGAAAAATAGTACGCTTATGACTTATTATAGCTCATTTAAAGTACTATAAAAAATCATTAATAATTATAAATGCAAATAAGTGTTAAAATAGCTACATACATCGGCCTTCACACAATTCAATTTAATTTTAATTTCAATTTTTATCGTGTTTCAGTAATATGTAACTTTTATTTAAATATAAGATTTTATCCCAGCACGAATTAGAAACAAAGAAATAAATCTGATCCATTATGAAAATATTTACAATTGAAAATTTGATAACTTCTTCAATTTTAAAGTTGTATCTAAATCTATCTAAATCGTCAGAACTACAGAATTTTTAATTGTAAAACTTCTAAATTGCATAATTTTCAATTATAAATTTTGAAGAAAAAAAATTCTTCAATTTCAAAGATTTATAATTCGAAATCTGCCTAATTGAAGACATTTCCAATCTAAATCATCAAAATTACAGAAGTTTTAGTTGTAATACTTAAAACTTGCATAATTTTCAATTATAAATTTTCAAAATTAAAAATTCTCCAATTTTAAAGATTTACAATATTGGAAATTTTTGTTTTTTGAAAACATAGAATTGCAAATTATTCAATTTTGAAGATTTATATTTGAAAGGTATGTAATTTTGGAAGTTTTTTTTCAATAGTTTAATTTTGAAGATTTACAATTGAAAAATCTTCAATTTTAAACTTGTTTGAATACAAATTCCTACATTCGGATGATTTTGAAGATCAAAAATCAACAGTTTTAAATCTAAATCTGTCAAATTGAAGACATTTCGAATTTAAATCATCAAAATTAAAGAAGTTTCAATTGTTAAAATCTTTAAACTTGCATAATTTGTAATTATAAATTTTTTAAATTAAAAATTACTCAATTTTAAAGATTTACAATTGAAAAACATTTTTTTTTTGATTACATAGAATTGCAAATTATTCAATTTTCAAGATTTATATTTTGCAGGTATATAATTTTGGAAGTTTTTTTTGAATATTTTAATTTTGAAGATTTTCAATTGGAAAATCTTCAATTTTGTAGTTGTTTAAATAAAAATTCCGAAATTTTGATGAGTTTGCAGATCAAAATTCAACAGTTTTAATTTGAAATCTGCCAAATTGAAGACATTTCGAATTTAAGTCATTAAAATTAAAGAAGTTCTTGTTTTAAAACTTGAAACTTGCATAATTTATAATTATAAATTTTCAAAATAAAAAATTCTTCAAATTTAAAGATTTACAATACTGGAAATTTTTGTTTTTTGGAAACATAGAATTGCAAATTATTCAATTTTGAAGATTTACAATTGAAACATCTTCAATTTTAAACTTTTTTGGATGCAAATTTCTAAATTTGGATGATTTGGAAGATCAAAAGTCCACAGTTTTAATTTTAAATCTGCCAAATTGAAGACATTTCAAATCTAAATCATTAAAATAAATGAAGTTTTAGTTGTAAAACTTGAAACTTGCATAATTTTTAATTATAAATTTTCAAAATGAAAAATTCTTCAAATTTAAAGATTTACAATACTGGAAATATTTGTTTTTTGGAAACATAGAATTGCAAATTATTCAATTTTCAAGATTTATATTTTAAAGGTATGCAATTTTTGAAGTTTTTTTTAATAGTTTAATTTTGAAGAATAACAATTGAAAAATCTTCAATTTTAAAGTAGTTTTAATAAAAATTTCTAAATTTGGATGATTTGGAAGATTAAAAGTCAACAGTTTTAATTTTAAATCTGCCCAATTGAAGACATTTCGAATTTAAATCATCAAAGTTGAAGAAGTTTTAGTTCTAAAACTTGAAACTTGCATAATTTTTAATTATAAATTTTCAGAATTAAAAATTTTTGTTTTTTGAAAACATAGAATTGCAAATTATTCAATTTTCAAGATTTATATTTTTCAGGTATGTAATTTTGGAAGTTTTTTTCAATAGTTTAATTTGGAATATTTTCAATTAAAAAATCTTCAATTATGACGTTGTTTAAAAAAAAATTCCTAAATTTTGATGATTTTGAAGATCAAAATAAGCCAAAATTTTTAATTCTAAATCATCAAAATTTAAGACATTTCCATTCTGAATCATCAAAATTACAGAAGTTTTCGTTGTAAAACTTAAAAATTGCATAATTGTTAATTATAAATTTTCAAAATTAAAAATTCTTTAATTTTAAAGATTTACAATATTGGAAATTTTTGTATTTTGAAAACATAGAATTGAAAATTATTAAATTTTCAAGATTTATATTTTAAAGGTATGTAACTTTGAAAGTTCTTATTTTCAAAGTTGAATTTTGAAGATTTACAATTGAAAAATCATCAATTTTAAAGTAGTTTAAATAACAAATTCTAAATGTGCATGATTTTAAAGATCAAAAGTCAACCGTTTTAATTATAAATCTTCTAAATTGAAGACATTTCCAATATAAATAATCAAAATTACAGAAGTTTTAGTGGTAAAATTTAAAACTTACATAATTTTTAATTATAAATTTAAAAATTAAAAATTCTTCAATTTAAAAAATTTACAATATTGGAAATTTGAGTTTTTTGAAAACATAGAATTCCAAATTATTCAATTTTCAAGATTTATATTTTAAAGGTATGTAATTTTGGAAATTTTTATTCTCAATAGTTCAGTTTTGAAAATTTACAATTGAAAAATCTTCAATTTTAAACTTGTTTGAATAATTTTTAATTATAAATTTTCAAAATTAACAATTCTTCAATTTTTTAAGATTTACAATATTGGAAATTTTTGTTTCATAAAAACATAGAATTGCAAACTATTCAATTTTCAAGATTTATATTTTGCAGGTATGTAATTTTGGAAGTTTTTTTTTTGATAGTTTAATTTTGAAGATTTACAATTGAAAAATCCCCAATTTTCAAGTTGTTTAAATAAAAATTCCTAAATTTGGATGATTTTGAAGATCAAAAGTCAATAGTTTTAATTCTAAATTTGCCAAATCGAAGACATTTTCAATGTAAATCATCAAAATTACAGCATTCTTTATGTTAAAACTTACAACTTGAATAATTTTTAATTATAAATTTTCAGACTTAAGAAGTCTTCAATTTTAAAGATTTACAATCGAAATTTTTTTATTTTTGATAACATAGAATTGGAAATTATTCAATTTTCAAGATTTATATTTTAAAGATATGAGATTTGGAAACTTTTTTAATAGTTCTATTTTCAAGATTTGCAATTGAAAATTCTCCATTGTTTAAGATTTATAATTGAAGATTAATTAATTATGCATGTTATTTACAGTTTAAAAATATGTAAGTTTAAATGTATTTGGAATATTTAGTGTTGAAGATTTTGAAGATTTAAAATGGAAAATTCTTCAATTTTGAATATATTCAACTTGGTTTCTGATTTGAAAATTTAAAAATTAAGAAATTTAAAAACCAATATTTTAGAATTTGAGCTTTTGAAGCTCATAAATATTTTAACTCAAATTGAAAGCTAAAAAGTGGTTTTCCATTTGTCAAATTTTAAGTTCGTTTAAAAAAGAAGATTACGGAGACAAAATAAGAAAGAGTAAGAGAACGAAGTTTTCTTTGATTTTTATAAGAGTCTTTACAATAATTAAATATTCTGAGAAACACATATTTAAAAAAAAAGTATTTTGACACCTATTGAAAACTGCGCTAAAAACTCGTTTATGATAGTTTTTAAAAAGTTTGAAAATTCTAGAACTTTTTCAATTTTGTTCAATCGAAAAATGTCATGAATAACTAATTTTTTTAATTTTCTTCATATTTAAAAACGCGTCAGTAAAAAATTATGTAAGCTTTTTTGTCATCTGCCAGCATCTTTAACAAAAAATTTTAAAACTTTTTTGCCAATCATTAAAATTTAAAAAATTAATTTTCAGACAAAATATGCTTTAGTTTACAAACTTAAAATTAAAGTAGTAAAAATAGAACTCTTCCAAATTTGAAGCATTTAAAACGGAAAATTGAAACACTTAAAATTTGATTACTATAATCTAAAATTGAAAATTGTTAAATTCCTTTTTTTATATTTTAAGTGATTATTCTTTTCAATAAGTCATTCGAATTCACACTTTTTTTTAGAATGTGGAACTGGACTCTTTACATTTACAAAAAAGTTTATTTTAAAAAACTAGGATTATCAAGTTTAAAAAATACCGGTTTCATAAAACCGGTATTCAAAAATTGCCGGCTTTTCCATTCCGCTGGATTCCCATCGTGATTGGACATTCGGACCGAAGGCAAACCTTAACCTAAAAGTTTTCTCCAATCAGAGTAATTAACGTCTTGTTTATCATCCAATTTGATTGGAGAGTCTGTAGTTTTACAGAAAAACACATGCGCAGTGTATTACGTCGAGAAAGTACGAAGAGTCAGGAAGAAACGACAAATTTGACGTTTATCCATCGTTTATCTCATTAACTTTGGTTCTCACCAAACATTCGTGACAGGTGACGACTTTTTACAATTTTTGAAACTAAGGAAAAAACCCACGATGGAGGCAGTTCCGAGGCTGCCGATGGTCTCTTTCCAATTAAAAGTGAGCCCGGAACCCACTTGTTTTGGTACAAAACTCAAGCAGGTATGACGAATCTTCCCTCTTGGAAACCTCACAAGAAGTCTAGAGGCTTCTTTTTAATCTAAACGATAAATAATTTAATGTTTCTTGCCGGTTTGGACGTCATTGCGACATTTTGTGGAATCTCAATGTTTTTTTGAGATGTTTTCATCATGATCTCTAATTTTATAACCTATACGGGGTTAGTTGTTGGCGAACTTTGTAGAGTCTGATTCATACTTTTTCCCGTTATACAACGATTTTAATTGTTGTTAGTATCTTGTTAATTTTAAATCGAATTTCAGTATATTCGCGACTTTTACAATGAAGATCCAGAATCGTATAATACCGAAATACATCAACTGGAGAGTTTACGGGCATCTGCCGTTCGGCCACCCGTTGATGTCAAGGGATGTGAATTGTTAAAAAGATATTATTGTCAACTACATTTCCTGCAAAGTAGGTTTCCTATGGGAAAGGATGGTCCTGCTGCTGTTACATTTACATGGTAAGTTCTTTTCTTTTCTTTTCTTTTCTCGTTGGCTAAAGATGGATTTTACGTTTACAAATTCTTTTGAATAAAATAAATGTAGATAACATATTAAATTCAATACGAAACACTTTAAATTCCTAAGATTTCAAGCCGAAATATACTACATTTTCAACAAAATAGTTGAATTTTCAACCAAGAAAGATTTTCTGCCCAGACATCAATTTTTAACACGAAAGTAAGAATTTTCAACCAAAATGTTGCATTAACAACCAAATAGGTGAACTTTCCAGTAAAAGAGACGAGTTTTCCAAAAAATAATTAAACATGTAACCAAATAGTGCAATTTTCAAGCCAAAAGGACGAATTTTTTTGAAGACAGTTGAATTTTTAACGAAAAAGTTACTTTTCAACCAAGAACGATAAATTTTCAATCCAAAAGGATGAATTTTTAAGAATATAGTTGAAATTTTAACCAAAAATTATGAATTTAATAAAATAGTTAAATTTAACAGAAGTAATTAGATTTTTAACAAAATAGTTGATTTTATAACCATTGTTGAGTTTTCAGCATAAAAAGATGATTTTTCACTAAAAAAGATTGAAATTCAATTAAATATTTGAATTTGAAAGACAAAAAGACAAATTTTTCAGAAGAAAGTTGAATTTTCCTAAAAAAAGTTTATTTTTAACCAAGAAAGATTTTCTGCCCAAAGACATCAATTTTTAACACAAAAGTACGAATTTTCAACCAAACAGTTGCATTAACAACCAAATAGCTGAACTTTCCAGTAAAAGAGACTAGTTTTCCAAAAAATAATTAAACATGTAACCAAATAGTACAATTTTCAAGCCAAAATGATTAATTTTTTCGAAGACAGTTGAATTTTTAACAAAAAAGTTACTTTTCAACCAAGAGCGGTAAATTTTCAATCCAAAAGGATGAATTTTTAAGAATATAGTTGAAATTTTAACCAAAAATGATGAATTTAACAAAATAGTTAAATTTAACAGATATAATTAGATTTTTAACAAAATAGTTGCGTTTATAACCATTGTTGAGTTTTCAACATAAAAAGATGAATTTTCATTAAAAAAGATTGAAATTCAATCAAATATTTGAATTTGAAAGACAAAAAGACAAATTTTTTAGAAGAAAGTTGAATTTTCCTCAAAAATGTTTATTTTTAACCAAGAAAGATTTTCTACCCAAAGACATCAATTTTTAACACAAAAGTACGAATTTTCAACAAAATAGTTGCAGTAATAACC
>JAABKJ010012588.1:0-10488 GCA_011634705.1 Andricus grossulariae
TTGTAAACAGAGTGACAATAGAGTGAATGACGCCTGAAACAAAGACCTTGGATACTAATGGGCCCAAGTGGGGAACCAAAGATAACAATTTTGTGAGAATCTTCACTTAGGATGATCGCTAGAGAGATTGATCAGCAACCTGGGTCATAGCAGTGTTGCGGAGCGAACGCCTACCCCGAAAAGAAAATAGCTTACTGGTATAATAATAATAATAATAATAATAATAATGACAATGAACTAAGAATAAACTTTTAACAAATCGCTCTTAATGAGCTTGTAAGATCCGACATGTGTGAACCAGTTCAGAGCTGTTCAGACTGCAATCTAGAGACGCTATTTTGTCTCTGATTGCGCGAATCGGTGGTGGGATCTCATAAAATCAAATACATTCCGCTAAACGACTTATCGCTCAATATAACTAGCTCGTCGGGGTAAGCAATAAAGAGTGCGGGCCTCGTTCAACGACCGTATAGGAACGAGAACGAAACGTTAACGTAAACTGAAAAACAATCGCTACAGGCGGCTGTCACTCCCGACGAGCTCGCTCGACGGGAACTAGCGTTTCAACCCATCATCTGTTTCTGCACGATCGTTTATTATTCCAATATGGCCGCTAAAACATTGCCGCGCACCCCGCGGCTTCCATTCGGTAATTTGAAGCCTATTTATAGGGGCTCAATACCGGATAGTGCTAAACGCTAGACGTTTCACGAAATTGGTGCTGTTGTGGTGGGCAGATAGATGGTTGACTAATACCTCAACATCTTCATGCTATTTACTGATGCTCAAGTTCTCTCGAGACTAGATAATATAGTCCCTCTATATGCGGTATCGATGAAGACACTTTTTCAGTCTTCATCTTTGACCGAGTCTTTGACAGCTTATTGCTTTCTGGTAGCAGAGGACTGTGTTTTTGGCACACAGTTAAATGAACCAAGTGTATTTTTCTATCACTTTAATGGCAAATGATATTCTATCACGTCATGAATTACCGAACGTTCCATGTAGAGTAGGGCTTAAGGGCCTTTTTTTTAATCCGGGTTTGCGAGGTCAGATTTATCTGGCCAAACGATTGAGTATTTAGGTCTAATTTTTGTGAATCGTATTCTAAATGTTATTCTCTTTTTTCTCTCGAAGCTATTTTTTAGTAAAACTGTTTCTATTTTATTTAAAAATTTCAAAATTGCCATTTTAATGCGTCTGGCAAAGGCAATCTAGCAGGGCAGGCATGGTAACTTTCGCTGGTTTGCGCATAAACCCGAGCGTAAACCCGAGTAAGCTAAGAAGACGCACCCTGCTAGGTTTCGTTTGTCAGACGCATTAAAATTGCACTTTTTAAATTTTAAAACAAAATAGAAACAGCTTTACTAACCAAGCCCTTCGAGAGAAAAAAGAGAATAATATTTAGAATACGTATGAACAAAAACAAAAATTAGACCTTAATATTTATCCCTTTGGCCGTGAAATATGACCCCGCAAAACCGGATTCAATTAAATGCTCTTAACATTCATTGCTCTATAAACAGTTAATAAGACGTGCAATTGATTGATTTTTCTTCTATTTCAAGTCTCACATTATTTTATACGTGAGGATATTCACTCTCGTATTACTCCGTACACTTCTCGCGTAATAATCACGTAATAACGCACAATAATGTGTAATAAAGCGTAATAATGTAGAATTTTCGTTTACACCGTACTTTTGTTGATTTTTTTTCATACTCGATTCTCCCTACTGTACCACCTTCAAAAAATATAATATAACTTACCCTGAGTGAATTTAATTATAATTTTATAAATGTGAAACAATCAGAGTTGCATCTGAATTTATGATTTTGATCTTTCTGAAATTATGATTCAAGTATTAAAAGACGTTCATTTCTATTCCTGCAACCTAAAATTTCAAATTATTCAATATGTACTTATCTTATACATATCTTTTTCCAATTTCTGATGTATAAATTTTTTATTTTTTATCGTATACGGAAAAATATTAATCATTTTCTCCAGTAAATTTTCGAGTTCGTAAGCTGTTTTGTAGGCTGAACAGCTCTTTCTTTTATCACGAAATCAGAACCAAAATAAAAAAATCAGATTTTATAATTTTGCTTCTTCCTACTATAAAACAGTTATCCGATGCATCTCGAGCAGATGTATTTCGTTGGCTTACAATAAGCTTTGAAAGCGGTATATTTTCACATTTTTAATGTTTAAATTTAAAAAAATTAGAAAAGCGCAGTCAAAACATTTTCGCAATTTTTTGCGGATTTTATTCAATTATATTCTAAGAGATTATTCCTCTTTAATTTACATCCGTTTTTCCAGTGAACAAAATGCACTAGGAAAAATATCGCCAAGACTCAGGAATAAAAATTGGAAATGCAGCGAACTTTTAAAATTTTGATTTTCGTATTTAATGAGATTATCTACATAACTTGAATGTAGTCTAAACATTTTTCTGATCATGTGTGAACTTTTTCAGCCTAGAAAGACACGAAAACAATCGAGAACATCCAGTAGTCAAAATTGGAATTTCCGAAAACAGGGGTGAATGAAATTTGAATTATCTCTTAAGAAATAATTGATAAAAATCCGAAAAAATTGGTAAGACTTTTAATCTTCACATGTGTGCAAAATTGCAACTCAGGAAAATTTGAAAAGTCTGCAAACAATAAACTTTTTTAACAGTGTTTTTGAGCATGAATAACGAAGCTGCATGTCTTTCAATTCTATAAATTGTTTATACTTTTTTAGGGTCGCAATTCGCTACTTTTTCGCGTTGTAGCGATTTCGAATCTTAAAATTTCTTATTTTGCATCCACCTAAATATATATACGCGACCCTGCCCTGCCGAACGCTCCAAGGGAGATAAAGTCAATTGTCCAAAACGAGAACTGCCAAATTTTCTGAAACTACGATTTTCGGACGGCAGTCTCCGTTGCACACTCGAGGCCTGACATTGTTCTCCAAGACTTCGAGAAGCGAACTATATTCGTGATCGAATTCTCGGCTCCTTCCGAATACAACATCACTGCCAAGGAGAAAGAAAAGGAGGAAAGGTATCAAGACCTTAGAAGAGAGCTGCAACGACTGTACCCAAAATATTCGGTACGAGTAATTGTCCCTGTGATAGGTGCTCTCGGAGGTGCGAAACTATCACTGGTTCGTAACCTTAAAGCCATACCTGCATGCTAAAAATATGCCACGGCACTTGCGAGATGGATGCAGCTCCTTTGGAATCAAAAATTGGTTCTAATAGAAGCCCTAGTTTTTTCTGTGATCGAATAGAGTATTCACTTTTTCCGTAATTCACAAATTTAATCAAATCGTTTAAAGAAATGAAAAATCATTTTTTCTTTTATGAAATATCCTTTATCAATAAAATTTTCTCATATCATTATTAACTTATTTTTCTTGCGGACGCCCACATATATTGGTCAAATCTACGAAACCCTAGTATAAAGACGCTTGCCGCTCACTTCACGAACTAAGTTTTTATATTAAGTAACAGAAAACAAAAGTCATAATTTGAAAATGAGAAATCTTTCTCATGATTGTGATTTACATTCCCGCTTTTAAAAGTGTAGGTAGAAACTACTTCAGTCGAACTTGGATATAACGCCGGTTTTGGGAAACCGGAAATATCTCCACTCCGAACGTAAACAGTCAGTGGCGTATGAACCGTTTCTGGTGGATTTTACTACGTGGTAAAAATATTTTTAAATTTGTTTTTCTAATACCGAGACAAGGTTAAACTGAATATTTAACGGAAACGAGAAAGAAATTTTGCTGTTGCACGTTAAAATAAATGTGTTTCCTGCTGACGTACTTAAAACGCTTTGGGGACGTTAAGCATCTCGTTTAAAATGAGACCTTTCTCTTGAATAATCGGTCCAGATACTCTGTCTCTCGCTTTTTTAAGCCATTCAAAGTCAGCAGTATCCAAAAACACATGAATATTTTCACCGAAACACCGCACGTCAACATTTGAAGTGAGAAATACGCACTTTTACCTATATAGTGCATAATGATGACGCAGTTTCATAACCAGACTGTAAAATTCTAAAAAGCTTAAAACTTAACGGATCTTAATTAAACTTGTAGGGTATACTCACAAGATGATCTAACTTGTAAATTATCTACAACCAAGCAGGGGCAGAATATATATGACCTCTAAAATGGGCCGCAAATTAAAAAATTCGTTGATTAATTAAAATTTTTTAGTTGTAGCAGCGTTATAAATTAGAATAACTGATTAAGTTATATGAATGCTTTGTTAAATTATAATAACTCAGGGGTGGAATTTCAAGACCCCTGAACGGGTGGGACGACTGCAAAATTTTTAAATTTAAATATACACTGCAGTCCCGCTTTATCCGTTTCCGATAGACCAGACAAGGTATTGCAAGGGGGCACCGAAAAATATTTATATAGTTCATACATGATGTGAAATACATGATTTAATAAAAATATTTGTTTGGTATTGATCACTGATCCATAATTTATTCCATATATTTAGATCAACTGTGAGGTCTCACAGTATGATAAGCAAACAACGTTTCGTTCGTGCATCGACAATCTTCCTCAAGTTATTACAATGGTGGCTGTATGTATAACCTGTAGTTAGTTACATGGTATTGTATGTATGGTTATCTCCGTCTGCGGGAAGACATAAGAAACAGGTGGAAAAATGGCATCTCTTAAAATTTATAATAAAAATCTAAATATGTCCATCCTGCAGACGGAGTCAAGATTGAGAACTTGGAATTAATTTATACTTTAAAAATGTCTTTACAAAAATCTGGATGTTTTTCCAATATTTTCAACATAATTTGATAACTCTACACACCATAACATGTAATTAACTACAGGTTATACATACAGCTATCATTGTAATAACTTGAGGAAGATTGTCAAAGTGCGATCGAAACGTTGTTTATCATGCTCAGAAGAAGTCAGATGATTTCGATAATGGTGTACTCGCTATGTATATAGACTTGGGTTTACCTAAGGCTGAGTACGAAAATATGAGACTTTATAACAAACAATTGCTTGAAAATAAACATTACCCTCCTTATGATGAAATTAAGTCTGCAAAAGAAAATTGCTATCCTGAAGATATAAAAATTAAAGAACGTGGTGCTAGTTTTGAGTTGCAGTCACTACTTGATCATACGAGTCAGAGAATAATATATTCAATACCTGATGATCAAGTTATAAAAACTCAGAGACAAGAGTTTGAAATGTGTACTAAGTGTGGTATGGATGGCACATAACATCAACAAACTTTTAAGCAAAAGTGGTCTACGGATTAAGTGCAAGATGAAGGTGAAGGTGAGGATGAATGTGAAGGTGTAGGTGAAGATTCAGATGACAAGGCTGCATATGAAGTTGTACCAGAGCAGATGTAACTATAGCTTCCATCAAGATGCAATCACGAAACTTCTTCCAACCGTAGTTACTAGAGGTGAAAAAACGTTCATAGTTAAACCTTGAATGGAATGTTCAATGATAGATTGGAACGTCTGCAATGTTTTAACTTATCAGAAATCCACTGCATCCTGCAATATCTGTAGAGCTAAACCATCTCAAATGAATAATCTGAAACTAATAAGAAAATTGAAATGTACGATAGTAGCTTATAAATTTGGTCTATCTACCCTTCATTGCTGGATTCGGTTCATGGAGTGCCTGTTGCATTATTTCTCATAATATGGATTTCAAAAAGGATTCTGCTAGAAAAGAAGAGAAAATTTTGAAGAAAAAGGGGAGAGCATACATTCAAGATGAGTTAAAATCTCAACTTTCAATCACAGCAGATGTCGTTAAAGAAGGGTTTGGAATGACAAATAATGGAAATGCAGCCATACGATTTTTCAATAACCCTGCACTTGTAGCCCAAGTTCTTGAAATTAAGGGAGAATTGATTTCTCGATTGGCAGATATTTCGCAAGTAATCGCATGTCGATTAGCAATTGATTAAAAAACGTTTGAGAAATTCGCGCAAGAAACCGCTAAATTGTACGTCAAGTTCTATCCATGGTACACGATGGCTCCTTCTGTGCACAAAGTTTTAATCCACGGTAGTTCAATCATGAAAGCAATCGATCTGCCTGTCCGTTGTCTTTCAGAGGAAGCTCAAGAAGCAAGTAACAAAGTTTTCAAGAATGCACGAGCTCATATTAGCAGAACGTGTTCCCGCAAGGATAATAATGAAGCCATAATCCACTACCTATTCGTTTCAACCAACCCAGTCAGAAGTCAGAAGAGATTGAAAAAGAAAAAGACGATCAAGGAATTGACTGCTAGAGCTAAGAGGCTGTTGAAAAAATACACTAAGAGGGACAATGAAGTAAACCATGCTTTGGAAATAGCAGATGGTATTTAAAGCAGATACGAGATTGTGATTTGCATTTTAAAAACTGCTGATTAAGATTTCTTACATTCTGCTTCAAGTAAGCTTATTTTGTGGATAATAATGAGTATGAAATTGAAAATACACTGAAGTCCCGCTTTACCAACCACGTCAGGAATACCCTCAATAGCCTTGACAGTAAATCGGGACTCTCCAAACCGTAAACAATCAAGGCCGTATGAATCATGCCTGTTGGAGTCTTATCCCAACAAAATTTTTTCTTTGTATTTTTGCCATTTTGGTTTTATAATATCATAATAAACGTGAACATTTTTGTGGTCGAAAATCAAACTTTATCAAAGTACTGAATTATATGTATGTACTGTAACGTGGTGGCTAACCACCCGTTATGGATCCTTCCCTCAGCTTTTCAGAATTAAACATTAGACCGTGATAATCCCCATGGCCGGAACAAGCTCAAATTAGAATATAAATTTAGAGATAAGAACTTATTATAACTTAAGGTCTGAGGAGTGAGAGAGAATTTTATCTTCTTATTTATTTTTTTTGGAGAAAAGATAGAAAGCGAGCTATTTAGGTTAGGATTTTGATAATAAATTTGTGTGTAACCTGTCACTATTAATTAGGTTAGATTAGGTACCTGGAATCTTGAGGTACGGAGGACCTGACGTCCTACAACAAACTCGGGAATCGCGGAATCCGCTTTGTTGAGAAAATCCGGCAGGGAAAAACACTGCCATCACCTCCAGCCACCCGCACTACCTCACTACCACCAAGTTCACGTCACTCGCACGCATCCACGGTCACTTCACTATCACTGGGCCCATTAAGATGTCAAGTAAGCCACGATTAATAATCGAAGTCTCCTGGATTATCCAAATAACTACCAGGCCATGCCAGGACACTTGTCATCACATGGAGGCAGACATCTTACACCGACCGGCGTTCCACATACCGAAACGGCAGACCGAATTCCATCGACCAGAGTCCCAGGAATACAGCTTGGGAGGGCCATTGTACTTTTCTCCAGATTTCATTTAGGGTTTATGAAATTATTTCTTTTATTATGTTCTTGAGATTTGTGATTTGTGTTAAATATGTGTCGCGAATAATCACGGCTAAAATGGGTCAAAAATTTCCGGCTGACGCCATGTTGATTGTGGAAGCCCAATGAGCTTAAGAATTTATTAGTAAGAATTTAGTGTTGGTAAGCAGAATTTTTCGTGTGTTATAATCTGAATGAAAGAAGTCAAAGACCTAAGAAATGTTAATCATGGTTTGGGTTCAAACCCTCTTTTTTGTAAATTCAAATTTCAACCTTGTATACCACTATTTGCTAAATTTAATTAAATGTACCTAGTTTTACTATATTTTTACCAAATTTGATTCTGGAGTGCTTTTCTCGCCCCCACGAAATCCCTCTTCCTGAGCTAGGGACTTTTTATGAGAGATTATTTATATGTAATTTTTTTCGTGAACATTTTAGGAGTGACGCCGGAGAAGTGTTTGGCGCCTAACAACTATTCAACTATCTTCTGTTCCTACGTTGTCGCTGCCATTTTGTAGTGAAGCTCCCAGCTTATGTCCCATAAGGCTGGGAAAGTCGTCATAGTACATACATATACCAGGGTGGCTATTTTAATATAAGAAAAGAATTCACGGTCATTTCCCGGTTTTTTCTCGGTTCGCAAACATTTTTCACGGTCAATAAAATTTGAAAATTCTCACCCTGAAGCTAAACATTTTTCCATTCGAAGGAATAAAAAATAAACTGTAAATTAAAGCACTCAACGTGAAACTCTTGAATTTTAAACTTTTTAAATTGATGTTCAAATTTTTTATTTCGAAAATTTTGTACTCGAATTATCAATAAATTACACGTATACAATGGAATTTACTAACACTTTTCAGTTGAACAATTTCAAATAAAATGTAGATAAGCTGCAAAATTTAGAATTTCTAACCTTTAAAAATTATAGAGTTCAAAGATTCAGATTCAGTTCCAAAAATATAATTCCACTTTATCATTTTCAATACTCTAAGATGAAGAATCAATCAATGAACTTTTAGATGATCAACATTATATTATTTCAAGCAATTTTAAGCCAGAAACATTAAAAATTGAAAAATAAATTTCAACTGAACACTTCGTAAATTAGAAGTTAAATTATTTTCATGTCAAATAGTTCAAACATCCTTGAAAAGCTTCGAAATTTGATATCCAAATCTTGAGAAATCTAGATTTTGTTAAAAAAATCTCAAAATAAAATTTTTTTATAACTTTTAAATATTTTAATATATAATAAATGTAAAATGATAAATGTTTATAAATAAATCTTTGAAAAAAGATCTAATTTTTCAAACATAACCTCAAAACAATATTTTTTACTTTATGAATGATATGCATTCAATTTCAATTTGTCTGAAACAAAGATAAACTAGATATTTTGCTGAAATGAAGATCAAAATTTTGCTGGTACCACATTATCACTTGTTTTTGAAGATTTTCTCTTTGAATATTCATAACGCTTTACTTCACATATTCCTTAATTGAGATTTACGAGCTATCATATCATTGTACGCATTCTAAGCGATAAAGTATTTCTGTAAAATAGACTTTTTTGTGGCACCGGCTTTCACTTCTTTAATAAGCTCATATTGATGAGCGAACGTTTAAAGCTCCCTTAAAAAGTAACGAAACAAATAAATAATTTTCCAGGTAAAATATTTTTCAAAAAGGTCAAGGTCATTCTTGAAGTAAATTTTAACGAGGAATCCAGTGACGATATTGAATTTGACCTCGACCTTGACCTTCAAGGTAATTTCAAGGTCAACTTTGTTTTTTTTTAAAGTGAGGAACCTCTATTTTTGACAACGGCAATCGAAAGAGTGGGAAATTCTACGTCTAAACATGTACTCAGGTCATGATTCAAATGTGACCTTGAACTTCAGCTGAAGGTTATTAGGCTTAACCCAAATATAGGGCGAGTCGAATCTGTACTGCTGCAGCTCAGGTATTTACAAAAAACTTCTAGGTCCTTCTTGAAGTAACTTTCAACGAGGAATGCAGTGATGACCTTGAATTTGATCTTGGGCTCAGCCTTCAAGATTATTTCAAGGTCGAATTTTTTGATTCGAGAACCCCTATTTTTGACAGCAGCAAGCGAAAAAGCGGGAAATTTCGCGTCCAAACATGTACTTAGGTCAAGAGTCCAGGATGACCTTGAACTTCAGCTGAAGGTTTTTAGGCTTGATCCAGGTATAAGTCGGATGCAATCTGTCCTGCTTCGACTCAGGTGTTTACGAAAAAGATCGAGGTCATTCTTGGGGTAACTTTTAACGAGAAATCCAGTGTTGACCTCATATTCGACCTTGAAATTGACCTTCAAGGTTAAAGAAAAATTTTTTTATTGAAAAATTTTTTTTTCAAATTCTTAATGTGTGTATTGAATATTAATTATTCTAGCACCAAACTTGCAAATAATAAAAAAGTCGATCAAAATATATTTTTAACTTTCTTCACAGAACATTTTATAAAATCATGAAGAAATAAATTAAAATCAAAGAACTGAATCCTTACATTTTTAAGCTCCGTTACAAATTGATACTTCAATAAGCAACAAATTCTAAATTTGTTTATCATACAAAAAATTCTATCAATCATGACTGCAGTAGTTTGCATGTAAAAATGAAGCAGAGCTTTTAAGTAAAAATACCAGATTACAATTCTCATTTTTTCAAAACGTTTGTCTGCGTTATAAGTTTAACCTTCTTGATTCTGATTGAAATTTTAGTACGGGCTAGTCCGTAAAGTCGAAATGTAACGCCTTACTGAAAGAGAAAGAATAACACTTCTAATGATCAGAGGTTGTGGCCAAGTGGAAAGATCTCTCAGGATAGTAGTAAATGTTTTCAATGAAACATTTAGGGTTGGTGAAACTCCAATTGCACTCTCGACCGTTCAGAATACAGATATTAGGATCATTAATCTCGGCATAGTCAGAGATCTACCTAGATCAGGCAAACCAAAGTCAGCAACAAATAAGGACAAGTCACTAGATGTTTTGTTATCATTTACTGAAAATCCGCATAATTCCATCCGCAGAGCTGCT
>JAABKJ010012589.1:0-10488 GCA_011634705.1 Andricus grossulariae
AGATATCTATTAATATTTTCTTCCTCTTCTATATTTAATCTTACTCTTCTTTCTGTTTGATTTATGTGTTTTGATTGCACAGCACAATTAAGTTCGTTAGTTAACTGTCTGAATCGTAAACTAAAGTTTTGGACCGTTTCTGTGGCTCCTTGTTTACAGGATTCTACTTTACTCTTTATTGCTAATACGGAGCCAGTTTGTTTTAAATTCTGTCTTAGGGACGTATAAAGGTCTTCAAAAGAGTTTATAGATGTATATCGAGTTGCCTTTCTGCTAAACCTTGTATTTTTTTTTACTAAAATTAGATCTAGGAGTAAATTGGATTGGGTGCATCTAGCTTTAGCTTTTTTAACATTTTTAATGAAATCTTCTACTCCAATGTCATCTTGACCATTAATTATTTTTATGGTTTCGATGGCTGATTTAGCGTTAATTTTTTCTTCTTCTTTGGCCTGTAATTGGAGTGACTTTGATTCTTCTTTTTCCTTTAATAATTATTCATTTTTCAATCTTCGAAGTTCTATGGCATCTCTTTCTTCCTCATCTTCAGTCGAAAGTTGATATGTTTTAAATTCTTCTCGTTTTCTAATTGATTGCATTTTTCTAGTGGGGTATTGGCTCATCTCTTCTTTTCCTAAGTTATTTTTGTTTGGTGATTGATGTACTATTTTTGTTTCGAATGTTTGTGTTTGGGACGTTGTTGATTTTACTCTCACTTCAGGTCCACTTTCCAAGTCGTCTGTCAGTTCGGGTTCTTTAGTTAATTCTATGTTCGTTCTTGACCCACTTTCGTCATTTGGGTCTAGGTCTTCTGTTAATTCAGGTTCTTCTTTATCTGTTTCAATATCGCCCTTGTAACCTAATCCTTTCACAATTCTTTGAATTTCTAGAGTTCTATTTTGATTTTCTGCTTTTAGTGCTACCATATTAGCTACCAAGGTTTCGATGTTTGTCCACATTCTTCTTGCCATTTCTTCATCCATTATGAAGGGGGAAGTTTGGGAAGGGTTAGGGGATTGCGTTCCTGACATATTGAAAGATAAATGTGTCTCGTCTGTGTCGTCAGTATCGTAGTCCTTTCCCTGATTATTACGATACTCTAAAGATGCCAGTGTGCTTATTTATTAATTTTTGTTTTATAATTGTAGTGTTGGTGTGTTTTATTACCGAGAGGTTCACACGTATGCTGCTACAAGCAGACGTCAGACTCTCAACCGGTAGTGAGGTTTTAATTTTGTTAACGGTTCGTTGGCTGGTGTGCTAGGCCTAACGAAACGTTAATGTGCAAACTTTACTCCGCCGGAAGTGAAATTGAAAGTTTTTTAAGACTTATAAAATTTTACTTCCGTCTCCTTCCTCAGACAGTAGGGGAGATTTATACTTATGCACATTAAAGTACCTAAAGTGTGATCATAGGAATAACTCACATTTATTTTTTGGAAGATTGTTGTTCCAGAAGATTTCATAGATTCTTCTCGTGCGGTATCCTTGAAGACCGTAGCCTTTTCTCCTCCACAATGCTGCGATGAACCGGGTGTGGTGACGGCAATGCACTGGCTGCTTGCTGCTGTCCTCTTCTTCTGGGAATTGCTCCCGAGGTTTTACAGCGATATATTGCTTACCTAAATTTTAGAGTTTTCGAAAGGAAAATTCTTCGTAGTATAGGAGTTACTAAGTTCACCCTTAATGAATAATCTTTCTACTTACTCAGTAAACGGGTTACGCCATAGCTGTAATCCGGAGTTCTCTGTCGGTGAATTCCGTAGAATTCTGTACTTTTGTAGAGAATGGATTTTTCAGGAAAATCCTCAAACCTCTTGGTTTCCGTGTTTGCCAAGTCCTTTAACTCCAGTTCCACTGGTCGATGTGAATTTTACTTTAATTCCGTAGAATTTAATTCGCGACTTTAGTGGATCCTGGCAGGATCGCCAAAAAATGTTATGCCGAATTAAACAATTTACTGTTTTTAAAAAGAAGTCGAGTCACCAGATGGTACTCGACACGTTTTATTCAGCAAAAAAACAATTTAGAGTACAGTTTTGAATACAAGATCAGATAAAACTGAACTGCGCTGGGCCAACAAGCTACATTTATAGCCCAAGTTTATTAGTGGGGGAAGTCCAAAGAGGTCGATCATTACACCTTTTTAACGGTAATTAAATTTTTTATTATCAATCAAAGTAAAGTATGTGGCGAAAGCAGTTATAACCTCTTACTCCCTGCTTAAATACATGGGCACGCCGCGGCGCGGCATCATGCCCCATATGTGACTGCTCAAGATTTAATTAATTTTAATATATTTAAAACTTTTATAGAAACAAATCATGATACCACCAGTTTAATAAAATACTTGACCTATTAAAATCTAACTTTTCCATGCTTTAAATATTTCAAAATATGATGTAAGTGCATAATTTCAGCCAAAGACTTTTCTATCGGTTTACGCCAAAACTGTTTTTGCATAAGTACTCTTCTGACGCGAATTTTAAAAGAGAAATTGCATTAAATCACTATTTTTTTGGACAACAAAAAATGATTTTATATGAAAAACTAATATGAATATCAAAAAATGCGGGCGTTATTTGTAATAGTCACTGTACCCCGCACCAAAACCATACCCCACTCTCCCCTACTGCTTAAATTGTCTTATTTGCTTTCATTTTCATGAACCTGACAATATTTTCAAAGAAGGAGCATATTTCAATGGAAATAAGGAAGAGATCTATTTATTTATTTATTTGCGCTTCCTTCTACATAGCGATACACTTCCATCAATTTATGAAAGTTACATTTAACTGATATGCTTTTTAGTGTAAGTACCCAACATTTTGTATAAAGGATTCCAGAATTGTGGATTATTTGATCAGCAGAAATTAACCGAACGTTGTCGGATCGGGTACTCGACCTGTCTCATACAACTCGCAATATACCCAACCAGCGAACCTACACGGGTTTGTACTTTCTAGTTTGGTTCTCAGCAAATTTCGACATAAGAAAGTTTTGCTCAGTTCTGCTAGGCCCATCATCATCTTCTTGACAATTATCTGATGTATTTTTTCTAATAAAAAATTTTCATTCCATCGCTTTTATGTCAATGTTTTCTTGTATTTTCTATATCGTAGTGAACGATTAGAAAACATCTTCAAAATATATTCAAATTTGAAGGAGAAGACGGTATTTAATTTTAATGATCAGTTTCGGCATCAACTGATTGAAAAGCATTACTAACTACATTCATAAAGATCCATAATATTAATAGAATAATTTATTAATAAGCGAGTGAGAGTAAATTTAATGCATGCAGCTGAGAAACGTAAATAAATGAACTCGCAGGTAACCGCCTCTCAAGTACTAATGATAATATAAATTGCTAAACCGTAACCCGAATTTAACCGGTTGCACTTGTATCTCTTTTTCAGGTTCTAAACTTAAAGATAAGTGAAAGGCTGAAAAAGGGGTGATATAAGGTCACTTCTGTGACCACGTAAGAACTCGTCAAGGAAGTAGATTTGTGCATGATAAGACGAGAGCAGTACGAAGGAAACAGGAGTAGTAGTACGGCGGTTAGTCAAACCTACCTTGCATTTTATTCTAGAGTATTCAGACTTGGCACATTTGTAGTGTATACCCCCAGCTTACTTTTAAGAAGTGGAAACAAGGTTGCAACTCGAAAGACCAGCAGTATAGCGGGTTGCCTACCTAATATGGGTAGATCTCAAAAACTTAACAAATCGTCCGTTTCGGTGACTTCTATAGGCCAGGATCGCCCCCCCCCCCGGACTTGACATTTAGTAGTTTGAGGCATATGTCGACCATGGTGTCCACGTCTCTAATTGACCTGGGTACCTCCACGAGTGCACACCTGAGTTCCCTGAGAAAATTGTCCCAGCCCGTTCTTCTTGGATTTCTGGCCCACTTACTGCCTGCGGGTCGAAAGGATTCCAACTCGAACTCTATCTGTGCGTGATCTTAGAGAGTGGGTTCGTCTGATACTTTCCACTTCTTGAAATTGTCTCTAAAACAAGCGGTACAGAGGGTGATGTCGATGACTTCCTCCCTTATCGAGTTACGAAACGTCGGGGTACTCCCCGTATTAAGAATATCTAAATTAATAGTGATTAGGTATGGTGGGAATTAGCATCGCACCCCAGTAGAAGAGAAAGACCCGTATCGCTGTCATATGGAAAGTAGGCCGATCCCATGACTAGCTTTCCTATTCCTTTAATACCTGTGGATATCACCATTAGGTCTCTCGAATATAACTCCAGAAGCAACACGCTATATCGCTGCTCTCCCGGGATTGCAACATTGTTTCCACTTCTTAAAAGTCAGCTAGGGGTATATACTACAAATGGGCCAAGTCTGAATGCTTTAGAATAAAATGCAAGGTTGGTCGCATTATCATCCATTAACCGCCGTACTATATATGGAGGCTCAGGATCCTAATGGTATGTTAATACCTATATGAAATCGAAATACTGATGTTAATTTCCACATCGATCATTCTTATCGTAATGATCGTGCATTAAAAAAATGTTGAAAACTTGACCAGTCGAAATTAAATCGCCTTATAGATTCTGAGGCTTCAGATGTCATCGCTTGAATACTTTATGGTAATCATATTATTCAAGATGAATGATTAGTTTATTCTAGCATAATGTGGAATACTTTAGCACAATACCTAAAAGTGGTTTACTTACCGCTTGTTCTGGATGCGGAGACCTCTGTGTGGATGAAGGGAGATTCCATCTTTAAGCCATTGCACTTTTGGAGGGGGAGACCCCCTCGTCCTGCATACTAGCTTAACTCTATCCTGTAACCTTGCTACAGAGTCCCTGAGTTCGGACAACGTAACTTCTCGCACTGAAACAAAAGAAAAAAATACTGATTAGTCTCGATATCTTATAAAGCTGACATTCTCAGGTCGGCATGGTAAAGAGAAACTTTTGCTAATTTTTAAAGGATAAAAAATTGATGTTGTGGGCCCTTTTTTCAACTGCATCCACATAAAGTATTGGAAATTCTCTCAGATACTTAACAGACCGGAGGTGAAATTTTGGGATGTTGTGCAGACAAGCTCTATTTCGGATGCATTTACTGATTTCGTATGGGATACGAAATGTAATCGTTAATGCGCTAACCTGGCAATCGGGAAAGTTTTAGAAACAAATCAAAATCGGTGAATGTTTAGAACTTGCGCATCGTACTTGAAACTTTCCATTATATCTTCATGGGTAAACTTTTGCAAAATCATTTGAAATGAGATATTTTTCTCAAATGTAAAAACGATCTAATCGCTCACTTGGAAGTGGCGGCTTTTGACATACTGAAAAAAGTGGCAATGTAAATTTACATTTCGAAACTTTTTGCAAAATAAATTACAATACTGATCATAAGGATTTTTAGAAAAAAAGATTTCGAAAGTAAAAATTCTAACCCCTATTTCGAGACCAAAAAAAGCGTCCGCACAACAACCAAAACTGTTCCAAATTTTTTCTCAAAAACTAAAATACAGTAGGACTACACACTGCCCAAGTTGGGGTTCCATCGTATTTTTCGAAGGGTACCCTACTTGAAAAAATGCTCCATGTGCAAGCTTTTTTATGCCAAACATTAATATGATAACGTTTTTTTTAAATCTTCGGAGATCATGGCTTTTTCTAGATTTATTTTATAAATTTTAGAAAAAGCATAATATAGAGGATGCTTCTATTTAAGTAAGAGTTAACATTTGAAGTGTCTTTTTCACAGACTCTCTGATATAGCTAGAATTTCACCTTCTCCATTCTTGTTAAATATCCGTCACATTTTTCACTTTTATTTTAGGACTTATATCTACTGTCGGCAGAGTTAGTAAAGCATATAAGCTCTTTCTATCAACTTGGTTCACGGTGGCTTCTAACATGATGTTTTTGTGTTGCAAAACCTAATTACGCAAAATCTGTATCTTCAGTAAATATATATTGATATTTTCTAACTCGATACTCGTTCTGTGGGTCCATCTCAATGGATGAATGCTAGGTCCCCTCATCTTTCAAGCAATATTGAAGAGAAACACTAGAGAGTCTCCTGCCTCTAAGTTGAGAGTTTTGTTCAGGAGATACTTCAGCAGGTGATGCAGTTGAGTCCTTCTAGCAAAGTTTCGTCTAGTGGACCAGAGTAATATGAGAGAAAGCAGCTTGGAATTTCATACTTACATTAATGTAAAAATATATTCCCATAAATGTAATTGCTCTTAATTTGCTTTCGAAGCGGAAATATGCATGATAAAGATGTTTAAATTTTGTCGTTCAACTTCTCGAATTGGTAGAGAATGGAAAAAATCAAAGTCAGAATGCGTTTGAACCCGGAATTTCTTGTACTTCTTGTGCGGCATACTTAATGAAATTACGCTTCCGAGGCTTCGGATCGTATTTGGGGAAAAAAGAGAAAATAACTTGAAGTGCAAATGAGGAAGTTTTTAAAATATGAAGATATTAGTGAGGTTATATTGACTTTCATAGTTTGAACCTGGCTATATGGAGTTCAATTTATTACTTTTCCTTCGTGTCGGAAAAGTGTTTAATCGAAGAGTGCATGCCCAACAGTAAAAAAAATTTACTCACGAGCGCAACTCAAGAATTGACTATATGCTTCGAAAATAGAATATTCCATGTATGCAATCAGAATATAATGTTTTCCGCTAATGAATGCATGATATCTGCATTTTTTATAGGAGATTTCAAAGAAAAATTGACTTGAGAAATTTTCGACGTTATGCAGTGGACCCTAATATGTGGCCCGCATGTGTGGAAAGTCATTTTTGGTATCAAACTTCAATGTTGTCGCTCGTTAACTGCCGTCCCGTATTTGCAGCCCAAACTTTTCCTCTGCTGGTTTCCAGTTCCCAACTGGAACATCGTTTCTAAATTCCTGCGGGACTCCACAAAACGACCGCGGAATGACCACATGCTTTTTTGTAAATCTGGTGTGAAGGTGAGCGTGTATTCGTGGCTTTAACGATGCGGAAACGGTGTAGCAGAAATAATAAAAATGAACGGTTAGGTGTGCAATGAAGCTCCGTGATTAAAATGCTGTGGCGCGTAGGAAATGGACGAACTCGACGCGACGTGGGTCATCGCGTTTAGTCGTGCGAAGAGGACAAAGGTAGAAATTTTGCACCGGCTGGAAATATCGGGTCGGGACGTTAGTGCACTGCATGCGGCACAATTTGATGTTGGTTTGACGTCGACCTAACATCGCGTGTCGGTGTCGTTTCGATGAAGCGATAGGTACCGATGGTAGGTTGCCACGCCACGCAGCGCCGCTCAGTCAGGATCTATGCGTTAGCCGCGGCAAGCCATCATTCCCGCCCTTACTCCTGATCGAGAACCGATGGCGCTATTTGTTATTTTACACTTTCGGCGACGCATTCATTAATCAACCCTTCGCTCTTTGATCGTCCCGCTCTACATTTTTCATTCGTTGTTGCATTTTGCAAAGAACATTTCCTAGTGTCGCTATGCCAATACACAGTAAATCCTCAGGTATCGCAAGTGCTGCAGTTCATTTCAGTCTTCCATTCAATATAAAAACAGGCCCATGCAATCCGGAATCTGTTTTTACTGCCACAAACTTTCGGGTATACACTATACACAGATGAAAGTGGATTGTTGAATCTACTATAGAAGATAGAAACGTGGAATTTTTAGAAGAATTTTTCCTAGAATTTTGTATATCAATCAGTTTCAAATGAGATGTTCTATAAGGCAGATTTTTGTGTCAACGAGATGACGTAGTAAGGTTGACTAAATTCTAGGAAAAGTGCGTACCCAACAACACGCTACTATCTACTATAGTAGATTCAACAAGCCACTTTCTTCGGCTATCGCAAGTTCAATTCTGAACCTATAGTAGCGTGAAATGCACGGCACTGTATTATTACGCAATTTCCCGGAAGATTCATAGGTAAAGTATAGCGCTGGAGCTAGTATTGGCGATATTTTTGCAATCCGAACGAGCTGGGTATGAGTTAAGCGTACAGAAAATTTCATAATATTAGGCAGTACGTAAACTCACCACGCAAACACGTAAATTCCGTTTCACTGTTATGACCTACTAGGCTGCACAATAGCCCACTATTTAACAAAACCTGACGTCTTCTAGACCATCTGGTCTTGAGAGGCTAGTATGGATCAGATCTAGCACTGGTCAGCTTTTCATGACAAAATTGCGAAGAGTCAATCAGCCTAATTTAATTCACCATTTCCGAAAAATAGTTTAGAGTGTCTAAAATAACTCAAAATAAGAAATTAACACTATAAAAAAATTCTTTTCCTTATTTGTCTTGACCGTCTAGTCTGGCTCAGATCTGGCGCTGGTCAGCCTTCACAAAACCTAAAAAATGCTAAGTGTCAATCATCAAGATTTTCTCATTGCATGTCAGGAAAATTTACAGGATATTGAAAACGATAGAAAAATGTATACTCTCGAAAGAATTATTTGTTTCAGTTACATCACTTTATTGGAATTCATGTAATATGATTTTTACATTTTTTCCTTGCAATACAAAAATTACCAGAATAATATTCCTATAGATCTAAATGAGTTTTATTAAAATATGAGATACACTGTTTTAGAACAATATCATAAGTAATTATAGTGTTTCTTGTGAATGAGTGATCCTCTTCTGTACTTGGACATGAATTGTAATTTTGGGTAGTCTAGAGGTAGCGCGCACGCCTTATAAACTCAGGCGGTTTGGTTTCGATTCTCGGTACTTGCGAATTTTCTGCGAATGCGTTTTTCTACCGCTGTATTTATTATATAAGTTGTAATATTTTATAAACTGTGAATGAGTTTCATAATTTGAATTTTGTTTGTTATTTAAATATTGTGTGTCAATTAAATTTTTTCGTACAGTTGGGCCTACAATTTTGGTCACCGGGGTTTTGGGAGAAAGGAAAATTCTTTGAATTAATTTGTTTATTATTTAGTATTTGTATATTATTGTCTACTTGTTTATTACATAATATGAACTATTTGTTCGGGTTTTATTTATTTACCTCTGACTGGAGTGTCTACATAGGGGTGGCTACCTTAAAAAAGTGTTACAGTTCTGGCCAGACCCAGACTAGACCGTCTGACTTACGCCAGCTTAGAGTCTAGGCGATCTAGTCTGGGGCTGACCAGCGCCAGAAGATTTTTCTACTCATTAATGCGTTTTCATTGTGAAGTTGGTTCCGTATCATGCCAACCACCGGCAAGTCATATTGCGGCAAGTCACATTGCGGCATCTCTTTTTCGGAAAAATGTGAAGTCCACAAAAAATTGGCAAAATGCAGCAAGGCACATTTGCGACAAGCCACATTATAGCATCCCTGAATCGGAAAAAGTATGAAGCACACAAAAAATTAGCACAAAGTAATAGTGTGAGTAATAGTAGGGGTGTAAACTACATTATTTTTGCCACTAATCACAAAGGTGCCTTCCCGCACTTTAGTCAATTATTTCTAGACTTTAAATTTTTCCGAATGAGAGATGTCGCAATGTGACTTGGCGCGAATGTGACTAGCCGCAAATGTGACTCGCTGCATAGATAACTCGCCGAATTTTTGACAATTTTTTGTGGACGTCACGTTGTGTCTACAAATATATTTAATCAAAAATCTATTTGAGAAATCAGAGCTCCTTTGCTCGTTTAAAGAATAATAATAAAGGAGCCTTTCGGAAGGCACATTAATCTTCACATTTTAACTCGCATTTTTCAACACAGAATTTAACTAAGTTTCTGTATAATTACATTCAAAAGAAATTTCATTCTTATTAAAATAACCGCAAGAAAGAGTACGATAATTAATTTAAATTATCAAAAATTACCCCCCTTTCCTGAGTCTTTCAATTTAAAGTTTTAGATTAATCTTTTACATCGCTTTCTTAAACCAAACGAAATCATAGATAATATAACAGTACCGTGAGCGATAAGGCTCGGCTGTTCAGGCCGCGACAATTTAGTCACTTTTTCTTCTGAACTTCCACACGAGTTGATTCGTTCCCTTGCTGCGGCAAAACGAGCCATTTCTCACGTACCCTGTACTACCAGAGTCCACCTTGTTTTTACAGAACGACAGTTAATGAGACAGAAGGAGGGAAACTGACCAAGAGCCAGATTCATCGATTTGTTTTGGCTTGAGCCTTTTTACATTGCCCCATTTCTCTAGCTCTCACCCTTAGAGATAAAATTTGATGATATTCTGTTCATAATTTTTTTTACTCAGGGAAAGTGTAAAGCTCTGCTTCAAACACTGACTTTTTTCAGTGAAAAGATTTTGGGAATTTATGGTACATTTTTCAACAGTAAAGGATAAAGTTTCACATAGTTTTAATTTATATGATCTTTTGTTTCACAAAAATGTGCATGTTCATATCCAATTAGTAGATGTATAGGCTGCGTTCTAACGCAAGATTCCTACCTTACCGACATCGAGAAGATTCTAGCTGTAGTGGTTC
>JAABKJ010012590.1:0-10488 GCA_011634705.1 Andricus grossulariae
TATATATATATATATATATATTTAAAAAACTTGCAAAGCTCCCTCTGTTTTTAAGTCTGCTGACGAATCTTTATTGGCACATCTAACCATACTCTCTGTCTCATCAAAATATTTAAATATTACCTTGCAGTTAGGTGTCCGGTCGCACCTGAATCAGCCAGAAACTTAGCAAAGATATTATTTTGGCCAAGATCATTATCTATATCAGAACAACTTTTATTTTGCGTAAACGTGCGTGAAAAACAATTTGCATCTGCCTTTAATACGTTAGTTAAAAATAACTGACCTTTGTCATTCTTCAACTCAGTTGAATTCGCGCATCCATCCCTTTCTTCTTTTTGCTTGTTTTCATTCTTTGTATTTCTTTTGTCATTCTTGTTTACATTTTTATAGCCACCTTTCCCTCTATAATTGTTGAATTTTTTCGCATCTCTACCTCTCATCATTCTTTCTTTTCCAGCCTCGTCTTTCATTATCATTATTGTTTTTATCGCTTCTCGTATGTTGTCTAGAGTTATCATACCTGTGATACCCTCTGGTGAAGCCACGGCCTATGCCTCTTTCTCGTTCAAATTTGGTTGCCTCAATATTTTCACTGGGCACTCAGCAGGTTTATGGTGTGCTATTTGATCACACTCATAATATTTTTTGAAGCCAGTACCTCTAAATCGGCAGTTGATGGCAATATGGCCGTTGTCATCATATTCATAACATCTGTCTTTCGCTTCTCGTCCCTAAGCTTGCATGACAGCTCTTGTTTCACACGTTGCAGTTTGATTTTTGTGGGCTTCCGCCTGTAGTAAGAAAAGCTCTAATTGGTCGTAACTGAGACCTTTACAAGTCGAATTGTTAGTCATAAACTCGATTGACTGCACCTCGAGAACAGTAGTCATAATGGGAGTAAAAAACGCGTCTCTCTTCTCACCTTCTGATAGTGGCATGACTCCTGATAAATTTTCATAATTTCTAATGACATCTTCAAACTTGTCAAAGAAATCAGAAGCCTCTTCTTTACTTGGATAATATTGCATATTGTATAGCTGTTTTCTTATTGTTGTAGATGTTAGATTGCTCTCACACCTTTTCAATTCTTTAACTTTATTCAAAAGCTCAACTGGGGCTTTTATATGGATTATTTTTTAATGATAGTTTTGATCAAGGTGATTTATCAAGATATGTCTAACTTTATATTTATGTTTTTCAACAATACCCGGATCTAAAAATGTTCGAATTTTGTATTTGCTGTTAATTTGTAATCGCTTCTCACGCCCGGATCTTTGCTTATAGTTTCTAATTAAAGCAATTCTTTAATATTATTTGCCAAAATGTGTGAATTTTCGTTTTCACGCGCTTTTTCACTCAATTTCAATTTCTCTATCTCTCCTTTTACTAATCTCGACACTTCTTTATTTAACGCATCACTTTTGTCCCGATGTGCAGTTTCAAACTCTTTTGCGCTCATCTCATGAAAATTCTTCATTACCGAATCATGCTCGCCCTGATCTCAATCAACTTCTTTTCGAGAGCAGTACTTCTCTCCTCTATAATTTTCGCTTGCTTAGCGAATGCTTCTCTTTGTTTTTTAAACTCAACGTTAATAGTTTTTATAATTTTTCCCATGTTAGAGAGACAGGCCTGCGCACACATCAGTACTTCTTGGTACTTATTTAACATATTTGTTGAAGTCATTTGTTAAAATCAAGAGATTTTCTGCTCATTTTAGGTTGTGAACCCGAATTAACATAATTAAAATTAAATGTTTCTACCGATACAACAAAAGGCAGAGACTTTCTTCCTTGAACCTGTTCTTTTTGACTTGATGCACATTCACTAATCTCTTGTTCTCCTATCCGTATCTCTATTTTCATCTTCCCCAAGGGCCTTTTTTTTGTTTCTCGATCCACTCTGTCAAAGCACTCCACTCTTCCGCGTCCATTGTGCTCTTATCTGTTAAAACAAAATAATTGATCAATAAGGTTAAAAAATCTATACCTGGAGTTTTGCTTCAAGCCTGGTTGACCGAACTGCAAGTATGGCCAGTCTGAAGCGAGCAATTGCGTATGTAATCTGAACAGAAGACCACACACACAATCGCTCCAGTAACCCAGACAGTAACTGAATGCACAGCAACAGGCACTTCCTGAGCCACTCGTCCGTCTTGTTTAAAAGTTGTGTACTGTATAGATTCAGGCTGAATGATTAGCAAATTTTATATATTTGTTGAATTAAATTCTTGTTATACAATACAACCATAAGGCTGAATATTTTATTTTGTCTAACCAAAATTATGAATTTTATTTCACTCCTGCTTGGTAAGGTTCTTCTCGCATCTCAACATGAAATAGCACTCTTTCTCCGCTAATACTTAGTGCCACTTCTTTACCTGCATGGTTAGTATCAAGTTGAAAAACTTGCTGGTACCTAACTACAAACTTGAAAAAATGTTCCTCGTCTCGATTTTGTTGACCCTGAGTAGAGCTATTGTAACCATCAATTTTCATCTTGCCTTTTTCTGCCGTTCTCGATTCTTTTCTCCTCTTCTCTTCCGTTATCTTAGGCCTTTCCTTCAATTGTCTCTTTCAAACACAACACAGTTTTTCACTTAAAAATCACTTCAAGTCTTGAAGACTCGCGCATTGGAAGTAGTTCTTATGACACGTCTGCTCTCTTCAGAGTCCGAAACGTACTGAAGTTTAAACAGAGCCTGCATGAAACTTGGCGGAGCTTCACATTATGCGTAAAGCTATTAGGTGTTATTTCTCACACTTCCGTTAGCAGAAATTAGTTGAAGTTTGAAAGTTCGATAAAAGTGATTTTTTAAATATATTTCAATGCTGCTTCTACATTTATCATCAGAATCATTTTCCCTATACAAATTCGTTCAACGCAATAGGGCATATTATTTCAAAAAACTTTTGTTAAAGAAAAAAAATTTTGGTGGTAAACAAACTTACGTAAAATCACAATTTTACTTAAAAAACTAAAAAAATTTTGTAAATTGAAGTGCTTAAAAGACGTAAAAATTGTTTTCCAATCATCCTTTTATATACGTATTTTGTAACATAAGTATGCAGAAGAATCGTATAGCATAATAATGCGATGAACGAATTTGTACAGGAGGAAATGATTCTGAAGATAACTGTGGAAGCAGCATTGAAATATGTCGAAAAAATCGCTTTTTTCGAACTTTCAAACTTCAAATACTTTCTGCTAACGGAAGATATAGTTTTTTTTCGGCCCACCTTATTGCACCTGGCATGCATTGAGTATAAACAAACGTTTTATTCGGTGCCCCATGACTATTTGCATGGAGTCTTAAAATTTTACAAGATCTGCCCACGTATGATCGACGTTCTAGGTCATGAGATGATGCCTTGGGGAACAAGAATCAAACATTTTAGTCATGGGCATTGGGAAACCAAGGATAACTAGATTAATACACGTTACGATAGGCATCTTTGAAGGAGACTACTTCAACGCGTCATGATTCTGTTTAGCGTTAAGTCCATTCTGCAGAAACACAAAATATCATGTCACATGTTCAATTACTGATGAATCTTCTGTACATGGATAAGCTGAAGCTATACGCTAGTTTATACCGGAAATTGCAGCAAGTAATCCGTGTAACGAAGCAGTTTTTCTAATGAAATCCACATGTAGTTCGGACGCCTTCTTAATGCTTTCCTGCACAGGCAAGGTATTAAATGAATCTATTTCACACTAATTAGCGATAAATGATAAGTGCAAACATTATGAATATTCAATCGTTATTAAAAACAATTTTTCAGATTTTAAGCTTTTTACACGTCATCAATTACATGCAAAGTTATGAACAATGTCATGCATATTAGTTGAATACATACAATAAAACTCAAAAAAGTTTGAGAAAATCAGCCTAATCCTATGTCTTATAAAATTGAATTAGTGATTTACTTAGTTGATCCTGTAACTCTTAAAAATATGCTTTTTTAACACTTAACCTGCAAACCTGGACATTCATGTCCGAGCGCAAATTAAGTGACCGATTTACTCTGTTATTATTTACAAAAATTGTTCAAATAATTTATTTTTATCTGAATGTCTTTTGCATGTTTGGTGAGTAGAGATTTCAGTTGTGGTCCCTGAATTTTTTCAGATTTTTCCTATTATTGCAAATTATTGAAAAATTGCCCTGGAAGTAAACGACCCATGTTTACAGGTTAAAAGTGCCAAAAAAAAAACGTTTGCCGGTTGAGTTTTAAATGTTTATTAATTGCTCCTATCTTCTCACGTGGTGAAATATTTTAAGGGCCCCCCCCCCCAAAAAAAAAATCCCATGATTTTGGGCAGCCCTCATTGAGATTGTTACAAGAAAATATAATTTAAATAAATATAAATAACACATTTACCGTTTAAGAACACCAATTTTTAATCTGTCAGATTAGGTTTATGATTTAACATCGACAATTTACAATATTTTGTTTTTAGAAGGCATTAAAAAAATGGTTTCTCCTACTAATTTCGGTTACTTTGTCCAAAAGTCTCAGTTTCTGATTGTATTTTGCTCTGAGAGCATCTCCTTCAAAATGGTTAAGCGAAAACAAAGTGGTTGTTAGCGTCGAAAGTTAGCCAAAGATCACTTCAACGTCTGTCCCACAAGTTATTCGTCCTGTCATCCGAAGTTGCTATTTTAGGTGAATGTTTTTTTTATATTCGAAATCTAAAGGTTATTTTTTTTGTGCACCATGCTAATTTTTTTAAACAACTTTCCTTGGAATTGATAATGACTGGGAGGAAGTCTTACATCGAGTTTCGAGTGTTATTAAACTACTTTGAACTCACGTATTTGCTTTAAGAGGTAGCGATGCTGCCACAGATTTATACCATAATGGCAATTCTTGAGGGATATTGGAATTAACATCCCAATATAATCCACTTCTAAAAAATCCAATAGAAACATATGCCAATAGAGGTATGTCAATAGATATACTGTAATATTCTAAGTGTGTTCCTGCATTGATTCAAGGCGATATGAATGATATGAAATTCACTGGTACAAAAGAAAAAAGAAAAATCCTAAAAAAAACATAGGTTTTTTTATCCTTACACTAAAAAAGTCATAAATAATAATAATAATAATAAAATGAGCTTCGATAAATCTCATTAGCTCACTAACTTCCTTGAATTACAGAGAACAATTGCAGGTCAGGAGAAAATTGTAGGCTGCAGAGGTTTTTGAACAGTAACTTGAAGTATTCATTCTGTTTTGATCTTTGCTACAGGCAATGTGCACGGAAAATGCGCTGGAAATCTTAAACACCTAGGAGTCAATAGGGTACTGGCAACAGCTCAAAAAGCGGTTTCATTTAACGCCTGTCACAGTGTAAAAACTTTCTAGACCACCAGGAAGCAGGTCACTAAAGGTTTATGGATCCAGAACTAAGTTTAAATCTCAAAGTATACCATCGTAAGATGGTGCATAAGTCGCTATAAACTTGCAAAATCTTCAGCTTATCAGGCGCTTGACGTAGTCCGTGATTGATGATGAAAAACCGGGTTCACCGCAAAAAAAGCAACAATTAATGGCGTACGGATGCATGTGGTGATGTCATTGTCGGCGAGTTTCGTGTGTCCTAATCAGCCTGGCGACTGCAATTGACTTTGTCCGTACAAGTGGCCTTAAAACCAGTTCCTTACGTGTGAAAGTTTAAGAAAATAAAAGAAAAAGGGAAAAATGGAGGTAAAGTCTACATCAACGACATTAATAGGAAGACTCCAAACCTCTTTATTGCCATCTAGGATAGGGTAATCGACACGAGGAACTACCAGAAGCACATCCTCATTATGGATATGGTTATTGACTAGTGCTGTGTGGAAATCCAAATGAGGCAAAGTAGCACATCATTGATGGCTGTACGATACTTACAGTAATACACTTACAGACATGGCGATATTGCGGGGATTGTCCATCATCAAATTGCCAAGAATCTTGGCTTCCTAGAGGAGTGTAAGTTCTATTACAAATACTCCCCTGTCAGAGTATCAGAGAATGAACATCATCTGTTCTACTGGGATGGAACTATCCTCAATTCCTTACACACAATCTAGTCGGACATAATCAACCCGAGATCCTTCGGTTGATAAACGTGAACAACATGTCTGGATTATTAACATGAGCATTGTCTTAAATAACATCATTCAGCTCAGAGATACTCAGAAGATTCGGAAATACACGAAGCTGAAGCAGGAGATCCTGACCGTGTGGAGGGTGAAGAGAGTTACAATCCACCCGACAGTAATAATACTAGTTTTTGTGGCTTGTGACTTTAAGGTCCGTAAATGATAAAAGAGATTTAAATTTACATCACACTTTTCGGTTCCAGATATGGGACCTCTTTAGTAATTTCTTTTAGAAAGTTAAATATTGGTAAAAGTTTTTGTTCGATATTTTAAATATTTTTAAGTGAAAATTTAAAGGCGAATTAAATCCTCAAATATTAGGGTCATGCGAGCGTTAGAGATACCAGGCCACCAGGTTAACCCTGCGAGAAAAAACGGTACTGTCTACGTAGAGAACATGTGGTTCAGTGATTGTGCTCAGTGAAATGAGGAGATCGTACACACTTGAGAGAACAAATTTAAAAAAAAGAAAACTAAAATACAAATTTTCAAAGTAGTGTTCAGAAAAAGTGTAACTAGACTACGGGAAGATAGGTGCAATGGGAATCGGAATTATATAACAGGACCAAAGATTTAAATTTGAGAGATTTATAAAAAATACAATTTTTTATTTGTCTGCCTTTCCGCATCGTATGTTCAGATTTGTAACTTTGTTGTTTTTTACTGGTTGTTATGCTCATTGCGGAAAAAATAACAAATGTAGATCATAATTCTAAGTGAACGCCTGTAGTGCAAGGATGATTTAGGATGTTGTAAAATTACTAAATTAAGATTTTAATATTGTTAGAAGGTTGTTTATTATTTTTTTAAAAGCCTAACGACGAGGGAATAGGTTTAGTGTCAAACAAGCACAGATATGAACCAAAACTTATAAAAAATATGTCACTTTCTAGAATGAATCCTGAACAGGGCTTACAATGGAGCCGAAACGTCTCATAGAAATTAAAATTTTTTTCATCATTTATACACAATTCTTATATACAATTAATTATACAATTAATTATTAATTATAATTCTTATATACAATTCTTGGGAAAGTCATCAATGCCCTAGATGTGTCTTTGAGGTCCGTAGCATCTGGAAAAATTTCTCAATTGAGAACGTCTCCTGCTCTAGGTGTTCCTTTGACGACTGAAACCAAAGAATCTACTAAGCACTTGACGCGTTCGCGACCGTCTTTTGTAGCAAAGTATTTTGTCATAATTACCTGTGGAAGGAGGTTGGCTCAAAATAGACATTCTCCGCATAGTGGCCTCAATACCAGGTCCTTTAAAAGGACCTGTGATCAAACATTTCTATAACAATAATAATAATAACCATTTGTAGAAAGATTTGTGCAAATTCCACCTCGAAAACAAAACTTTTTATAACCATCTTAAGTTTTATTAAACACATGTCACCGTGTAAAAAACTTAAAAAGACCTAGGAGAATGGATGTTCACGGTGTTGGTACAATAGGAGTAGTAGAAGAACTCAGCAAAATCGAACCGTTAAGGTAGGTGAAAGCAGTTTCTATCGTGAACTAAGTAAAGAGCAAAATATCCAGCAAGACACCGAAATTCCTCAAACGGAATAAATGACTAACTAGTGGTCGGGTGTTTGGGGGAAAACAAACAGAAGCAACTTAGGCGCTGCGTGGTTCCAACTAAAGGAACAAAGGACGAGCAAATGCCCTGTAATAGATCTTGCTAATATAATAGACTCAGACGTTACTGTTATTTTGAGAAGGACAAGTAACTGGAAAGCCCCAGGTCCGGACCTGATGCCAGGTTTTATGCTCAAATGTATCACGTATATGTTGCCTAAAAAAACAGACGCTGAAAATCTTTCTGAATTTCGACCAATAGCCGGACTCCCAACGACTTACAAGTGCCTCACAGCTGTAATCGCAGATAAGGGTTACTTCTATTCCGACGAGAATAACATGCTAGCAGAACAACAAAAACGATGTTCCAAAAAATCGTGGGACAGTAAAGATCTAGTCACCATTGACGCCGTGGCCATGCCGAAAGCTAGAAAACATCAAAGAAACTTGCACATGGGATACATTGACTGCAAGCATGCTTTCCCTTCGGTACCACATTACCAAGGCTAACTAGATTAATGCGCATTACGTCAGGTTTCGTTTAAGGAGACTTTAGTCCATTGTGGTTCTCTTTAGCGTTGAATACATTGAGCAAAACTGTAAATAGCATGTCTCATGGGTTCAGAGTACATGATATCGAGAATGGTCATTAACTTCTGTGCATGGACGACCTGAAGCTATGCGCTAGTTCAAACCAGAAACTGCAGAAATTAATCCATGTCACAAAGCAGTTTCCCAATAACATACACATGGAGTTTGGACTGAATATATTTTTTTTAATAGCGCGTTTGCCTATCATTTAAAATAGTTAATTCAAAACATAAATTTGTTTCTTAGTTATGAAAATAGACTGGACCGTGTCAATGTATTTAGAGTGCAGATGTGATACTTAGATTAATGGATTTCTACGAATTTTCATAAATGGAGTTTTACAAAAGTATTAAAGAAATAAATATTATAAAATAGAATGTATAAAATACTATAAACTTTAAAAAGTTTGAGCATTGAAGAACAAAGAAAATGACCCTTATTTTATTTAAAAAATTACATCTTTGGCTTAGTATAGCAATCTCTAAAAAATCGTAATTTTTGGAATTTTTTCAAAGTTTTTCACGATTATATCGAAAAACTTTTCAGTTGTCGCAAAAATAAGGTAGTAATTGGATTTAAAAATTAAAAAACGCATAGAAATCAAATAATCGCTTTTATAAAAACAATTGCCGCACATTGATAGCGCATTTTTTTATTTATCAAAAAGTGAAGGTCAAATTCACATTGCGCACGAAAAGCTGCTTCGAAAAGAACACACATTATTTGATGATTACATACAGAGTGTTCCAGGAGTTTAGTCGTTCCTTGTAATGGCGGACAGAAAAAACAGTCCAGATAACAAAATGCATGCACAGTGTGAGCATTATGGATCGCACGCGTTCGGATAAGGCCGCATTACGTGAATTCATATCACCACGCAGATGTGTCTTCCATGTGGTCGCATATGACTCGCACGGCGTGCGAGTCGCACTTGTGCGGGTAATGTGCGAGCATGTAGTACGAGTAAAATGATTTTTACATTACGTTACAGTAATGAAAATAATAACTCAATAAACACAATTTGAACTTGGCACTGAATCATAAATAATAACAATAATATGATTTTTCGAGCCAAATTCAAATGGGTTTTACAGAGTTTTCATTCTCATATTTTAGTGTGAATAACAGAATTGAGGTAATATTATTTTTTATTGACTTACCACAGAAATAAAACCAAAAGGGAGTGGAATAATATCACTAGAATTTCTTCCATCAATTAAATTTTTGAAATTCTCCAGAAATATCCGTCGGAATCGCGTACCGAGAAAACTTATAAATTAACCACAGCACAATTGAAAATCAAGAAATCGCGACGTTGCCCTCCATCGGTAAAGCGCCAAGTTGGAGACGGATTGAGGGGTTCGGTCTGTTGGCCGCCCGCTGGTACTGAGGTTAAATCAACATGGCGTCGGTGACAGGAGGGAAAATTAGAAGAAAAAGAACGCGAGATTCACCGCGTCCACCATGGTCATCACAAAGTGCGAGGCATATGCCTCGCACGTACGTGCCCCTCACAAAATGCGACGCATGTACCTCACACCCTGCACGCACCGCGTGCCTCGCATGCTGTGCGAGTAACGTGCCCCGCACGTTTGCTATCTGGGTCACTCCGTGAATAAGCACCTGCCTTTAGGTAGTTTAGGCAAAGATATTAGGTATTTTCACTTAAACCACCAGCTAACTTCACTTCGTTCAGTGCTAAGGGGAAAACAATGGACCAAATCTGTTATTCACTGGAAAACTTCATTCTATTCAAAAAAGATTGTGTCTATGCTCTGACAACTCTGTCATTTTCCATAAATGCTAATGAGAAAGGGATTATAGACACCATCATAAACAGTGGTCTATGATTTATGTTACCTGCAGAAATGAATGCAATAAATGGCGGATTTCCACATTTAAATTTAAGTAAACCTTGAGACCAACACCATAAAATGAGATTTTAGCTCACCGAAGATTCCATTACAAGTATTGCTTCGTCCTGATCCCAAAAAACTACCTGAAGGTTAAAACTCGTAAGTGAATCGTAAATTAGGGAAAGGCCCTTATTGTAGACTGTAGAGTCTCACACACGGTTTTTCCTCCTTCTATTGAGGATGCTGGAGAAAACAAAACTTGTCATTTCAGTAATCCTCTACAGTCTACTATTATGA
>JAABKJ010012591.1:0-10488 GCA_011634705.1 Andricus grossulariae
AGTTCGTTTCTCAAAGTCTTGAAGAACAATGTCAGGCCTCGAGTGTGCAACGGAGACTGCTGTCCGAAAATCGTAGTATATATATATATATATATATATAGTGAAACTTCGATAATACGAAGTGCTTCGGGACCGAAAAAAACTTCCAATTATAGAAAATTCGTATTATCGGAAGTAAGAATATAAACGCACCTAATTCGTTCAAATTCGTTCATAATACGTTCCGTAGCACGTAATATGAATTTCTTTTAAAGGTGAAATTATTTTCGATGAGGGCTTTATGTATGTACTTTTTTGTAATGGTTAAAAAAGCTCAATTGGACGTAAACATTTTGATAAGGTAAACGAATCAGGAAAAGGGAAAATATGGTTAGCTGTTATTAAATTAATGCCTGTAATGAAGAAGTATGAAAGTAGCGAGAAGTGATCCTTCCTAAAATAAATTTGTTAGCCCTAAAAAGTGTCTTTCAGTATGCTGCAAATATGAGATTATTGAATAAGATCAGTAATTTCCTTCCTTTTTATGCAACTTTTTCTTTCGAAAAAGTGTTCACTCCAGTCTAAAGCAGCGAAGATAGTAGCTGGCCCATCACTTTGTTCAGAAACAAACCTACGACAAACCGCTAAACCAAATTCAGTACCTCTGAATTTCGTTGGCGGTGTTACACCCTGATCCTCGTCGCCACTCATGACGGGCCAATCACATGGAATCGCCTAGGTTATAAATATGAATGTTTCGAAGTATGTTAGTTACTCACTGCCTCACTTCACTCAAAAAATGTCTGGTTAAATCAGCCAGAATTCAGTTTAAATATGCCCTTACTATTTTTTCTGGTTAGACTTACCAGAATTATGGTTGAATTAACCAGAATTCCGTTAAAATTAACCAGATATATATATATATATATTTAAATCGACCGTCTGGAATTGACGGAATCAGGACACACCGGCGTCGCGACGCCGTCATAAATTAAATGAGTTACTTCAGGAATGGTGCAGAACTACATAGGTAATTCAATACCGACTCTTATTAAAGTGTCGGGCGTATTTGTGATTGCAGATTATGGAAGGAATTATAAATGTGCAATACACTAAAACAAGATATAATACTTCATCATCAACACTCTATGATTACACATCATCTAATAATATACGAGTATCTACAAATATAAATAAAAAATATTGAACATTATACTTATTTTCAAGTAGAAGGAACATTTATCAGTTATTGATTTTACAAAACATTTTAAACAGGAAATTATGAGAAACAATTACCAAAAATACTTCCTGTTTTTTCACAATAATTATTTGATATATGCCATCGAGCTATTTATTTCACTTGAGAAACTTTCGATTTGAAAAAAGAAGTCAATTATATATTTCATTTTGTAGCGAATAGGAGTATGTAAGTAGACACAAATCCACACACATAGGTTATTAAATTTTATCCAATTTATTTTATACAGACGAAGAGCTTTTCTATACACACTGAAGGAATTATTTGAGTGAATGGATACGTGCGGAACACGATATCATGTCATTTGTTCATTACTCCGCATGCAAACATTGTACATAGTTCTACAATCCACAGTGATAAGCAAATGTTTGGTCAGTCTGCGATTCCACTATTACTTTGCGAATGATAACGCTGTAACGATACTGATGAAGTCACACTAAATATCATAGGCTTTACCTTATATCTTTTGCATGTTAATTATGTAATTTACATTTTTATAATACCTAAATTAACAGTTTATACATGATTACTAATGAAGTAAAGCTTCTTCCATAGGTTTACAATAAATAGTGTAGATATATAGTAAAGATTCAGCTGTAAAAGTTCATATTATATTTAATGTGTAATTTAATAATGTGCAATACACATGGATAAGTATGAAGGAATTGTATGTTATAAAAGCAATATGCCACAAAAGCATCATACAGAATACAGGCGGTACGCGCAGTAATCCGAATCTTACATATAATCATTGAATGTGTAATTTCAGGTGTCATGTTTAACATGCTATAGTGTTAATATATGCAATACACTTAAATAATAAGTATAATTATGAAATATGAAAGTGATGTCATCAAATGATACTACATGCAACATATGTCTTTATAATGTGTACATACAAATACCTTTAGGTGTACTGTAATTTTTATAACATGTGTGATCACATTACGAATATAAAGTTCTATTTTCCCAATACTGTTGGTACAAGAAGGCATAATGCGAATGTTATAAAAGTGTATTACATTCATCAGATAAGGGAAGCTGTATTCCAGTGAAAAGTCAGGAGTATGTGGGGCCGTAATTCTTGCAATAGACGATGCCGTAAAATTCCCATACTACGTGACATTCGCTTCATCCCTTACAGCAGGAAAGAAGATAACGTGAGGAGCATCGCGTGATTACCAACCGCCGCGATTCTGCGCTCTTAGTCCGAACATCATCCCTCATCCCCACCATAAATCCCAACCCTCTCCCACCTTTTGCACACTATCCTATATGTTTGCAGGTAACTACAAGTGCACATGTGTGTCCAACTCGACGTTTATGAGTGCATGTATGATTATGAGTGTATATGAGAGTATTTATGTGTGAATTTATGTGTATATATTTTGTAAATGTGTGAGACAAGGGCCAGCAATATAGAAATACTCTCGATACATCGTTGTGACGGGAAGCGATACAGTCTGCACGGACAAAGCAAACACCACTGAATCGGTTGCCCTGGCTAATTGATTTTCCACACAAACCTGGATAATGTGAGCCAAACGTAGATAGGAATGAAACTTGCATAATATAGTGGTTACTCAATTCCGAGAAATAAAACAGTTTGAATATCCGAAATTTGCTTTAGAAAAATCTTAAAATGTGTGCTGGCTCAGCTGATATGGTAGTTTGATGGCGTATATCCATGAACTTCATGTTCTAATCTGGGATTGAAAAGATTAGAATTTTTAAGAAGCACCTCTCATTTGAGTGAAGTAAAAATATATAACTGAATATCTTTTTGAATACATTTCCGAACACAATGAAAAAGAATAATAAGAAACAGATATCACACTTGCCCTGAGTCTGATTTTTAATTACCCTATCCTCATTTGACATTAAAAATAATAAAAATGTAAATTTTGTGAAAGCACAACGGGTATTCAAGAAAAATATAATATCTTCCTTCATTCCTGAAAAAAATCAACAAAAGGTTCTTTTTGTAGGAAAAATTCAAATCAAAAGACTCCTCTTAATAGGAACACGAGTAAAAAGCATCTAACGTAAGGTTTTCCTATGTGTAAATTTATGTATTGCGATATGTTATTATATTTAAAAATAATAATTTTGAAATTTATCGTGTCAGGCGAAAATTAATAATACAATTATATAACGATTGCTTCAGACGTTTCGGCACATGAGAATTTTTTTTACAATATGGGTTTTTATATATGGATTTTTTATTACAATTTCGATTTCTTCATTATCTGGGTAGATGTAGTTAACATCATAGTTTCTACTTTTTATAAACATATCTTTGGTTAATTATTTTTGGTATTCTAATTGGTGAATAATTTTTCAAATACCATTTTTAATTTCTTTGCTAATGGTGATTAATTTTTGACTGAATTTAAACTGATTTTTTGTAATAACTCTCTAATAACTTAACAATAATTACTTATCAATACCAAAATAAATAAAAATTAAATCTAAGAATTATTTAACAATTAGTAACACAAAATTAATTTGGCAAATATATTTTAATAAAAAATAACAACTGCCACGTTGAGTAACTTTATACGGAGATAATTAGGCCATCAAAATTGTATTACATTTCCCATATGTCTAAACAATTTCAGAATAAATAACTGAAGAGAGCCACCATCGTATGCCGAAATACCCGCAGCAATTATAATCTAATTATATTCATTTTCACTGGACCCTAAAGTATAATTTTCATTAATAATCTCAAGTAATTCACACAATAACTTAGTTCAGCAAAACTCAAAAAATTTATATTGCTAGTTTTGATTTAAAACAAAAATAATTCACAAAAGGAATTTTCAACCAATCTTGATTTAATAGCTATAAATAATCGTACAAGGTTATTTCAAAATCTTTATTTTAAAAAATATTCAAAAAATTAAGAAAGGGTTTCAATTAAAAAGGTCTTGCGCAACAGAATAGAATTTTATAATAATTATTTTATCATGATAACTTTTGAAGAATACCATTTGTTCATAGCTCAAACATTAGTCCTAATTGTTATACAAATTTTTGAAATGTTATAGCTTACGAATACTTTCTTTTATCATATTCATTACAATTTTAAACAGTAAATATTTCAATTTATTTGCCTTCATTATCACAATTATTAAAGAATATCACATTTTCGAAAACTTTAAATGTGACTTCCGATTTAAATTTGTATTCCCAGTTAATTCCCGGAGTTTCCCACTTTTATTTTAACTCCCGGCTATTTTCTGGTTTTCCCGGTCAGTAGACACCCTGTATTTTGTATAATGTTAAGCTGTGTAAGCGCTATGTTTTAATCAGACTCCCACAAATAGCAAAAGAAAAGACACGAAACTCCAGATAACTCATTTTGAATCAATAATTACATATTCAACTATTTTTTCAAAAAACTTAGATTCTCTTTCAAATTTTATTATATTTAACTATCTTGTTATTTTTCTCGATTTTATCAAGCATTTTAAAGATTATTTAACTCGTATCATCTAGAATTACGGAATTTTCCGTACACCTAACCCATTTCCAGGTCATTCGTATTACGGAAAATTATGTATTACTAGCCAGTGCCTATTTAATTTTCAGATTATGTGTACACTTGGAACATTTTTAAACCTCGATAGTTCTAAAATGCTTATCCTTAAATTGGAAGCATGAAAGTTTGGACAGTTTCACATGAAAAATGCAAAAGTTTTGACGCTCTTCAACTTCGTAGCAGTATAAATCCCTTTTTTCATTTTATTTATGTATAAATACTTTCTTCCACTTTATTCATTCGTGTTTCAATAAAGAGTCACTTTTAAAAGTAAAATATTAAAAGTGTACAGGCGTCGATCCTGTCGAATTAAAAAATTTGTACATATTATATATTGTATTATTAAGAAACATCCTTGGTATCATTTTTAACAGGACGTACGCAGCCTTGAAATAACCCTTTATCTTATCAATCCATAAATATCTATCCCAATTTAAAATCAGAGGAAAACTGGAATATACAGTGGAAACTCGATACAGCAAGTTGGAAAAGGATTAAGTGTTTTTCGCTTGCTGGAAATCTAGTTTTTTATAAGTTTCTCTGTAGAGGAAGTTTAGCTGATAATTACTTAGATTCAGAGAGAGCGAGAGAGAGAAGCCGTGATGGGAAGGGCGAAGGTAGCGAGGGAGTCAAAGTGTGAAGTCGTGTTCAAAGTCCCCTGCACTTCGGCGCACCTTTCGGCCTGTTAATAACAAATGAGTTGAGCTACGCTACCTCGCTTTTGTTATAATTGGAAAAAACTTGCCGTTGCCGTCAGTGTCAACCCTTCTGCATTATTCATCAGATTCATTTAGGACATTTCAAACACCTGTCGCGTCACTATGTCTCCATTTTTGTTGCTCCTGCGTTTTCCTTTTTGAATCTGCTTTTTCACTACTTTTAACTAGGCAGATCCTATTTTTAATAACGTTCTGTTTTTAATTTCCTTTTACAAAGTGATCCATTTTTCATAGATTTCTTCAACCTTAGAAAAAAATCGCGTTAGAATGTAAATCATTCCTTTAATAGTCCAATAAACGGACAGCAAATTTCTCCTGGTGCAACAAAATCTAAAAAAGTAGCATTTTTCCACACACGTTGGGGATAGCTTTATAAACATAATGTAAAAGATCCGCACCAATGACTATGGCCACCATGTTGAAAAATATTAAACAATAAGAGATTTATGAAAAAAAAATCTCAGGAACGGTTGGTTCTATGCCAAATATGATTTTCTTACAAAATGTTCAGTATTTTGTAGTGCACAAAAAAAGATTATAACTGTTGCAGTCGTAATACCAAAGGTTTTGCTATAAAGTTTGATTAACTGTAAATTTTTCCATTTTAATCAAAAACAAATAAACTGAGACAATATTGAAGAAAGAACTTCGAAAATGGATCAGATGATTGGAACTGTAGCTTATGCAAAATCGTGAGCAAAAAAAAGTCGAATAACTCATTTGCATCAAAAGTTATCTGTAATTAATTAACTTAATTTTGGCATACAATATGCTACACTCAGAAAGAAATGTCTTGAACCAAACAGTTTTACTTCTTACGATTGTTCATCCATCTTTCCATAGTATATTTCTAATTTTTTTGATATGGAGAATAATATTTAAGACTTCCTTCAGAGCATCAAGCAGGTCAGTTTTAAAATTGCTGGCAGAAGCGAAGCGTCTAGCTGGGTCTATTAAACTGAACCCTAAAAAATTTGTTTTGCCCGCTTTCTCCGAAAATAGGCTCTGTCTTCAAATAAGGATCTACTATAGTAGTTACAATAGTAGTTAAAACGTTTTTTTGGTCACTACAAAATTCTGAACATTTTTCAAACACAAGCATATTTGACCTAGAACCAACAATTCGAGTTTTTTTCAACTCCTATTATTGACATGGGGGCCGTAGCCCTAAGCACGCAGATGAGAATCGTTCACAATCTGTTTATAAAGGTATCCCCACGTGCGTGCAAAAAAAAATACTATTTTCGATTTTATTCCTAAATCCTTTATTCAATGGACTAATAGAGAATTAGGAATAAACAAATGAGTTCCGATATTCAAAAGAGCAATTTTATTAATTTTTCACTGAAAATGTAACTGAGAATAGGGCTTCAGTGTCCCACGGATGAAAATGAATTATTAAAATTGCAGTATTTAAACAAAATAAAAACTCAAATTGGCCAGATAGACGTACCCTTTAATATTTCGAAGAATTTGTTTTTCTTTCTATAGAAAAAACAATACGAATATATATTTTCTATTTTAACATATATGGCTTAATTCACTACTTAATCCATATATTATACACAAGAGTTTTTTTATAAGTAAGAGCAAAGGTTAGATATAGTATATAGTTATACTTTGCTATAGGTGGATTTACGCCGAGTCGCCTCATTATAGTTTCAGGAGAAAAACACGAGTCTCGACGAAGCGCGAGACGCTAAAGAGCTCAGTAAAGAGAATTTATTAAATTTCTTTATGTAATATTCTAATTCACAGACACTCTTGCCTTCGTTAACTCAACTTCGTCTATTTCACTTACATCAAAAAAAAAATAAATAAATAAGAAAGATGAAAGATGACCAAATCTACGAAAAATACTTTGCTTCTTTCGATATTCCCCTACTGATAATCTTTATTATTAATATCACTACCTTTGCAATTTATACTTGCGATATAAAGTAAAGAGAAAATAATATCGTTATTGGTCAAATTTATGGCATATTTAAGGAGGATATTAATATACTTTGGAAGGAATTATGAATATCTTTGAACTCTTCAATTCTTGAAATACAAATTCTTTTAATTGTATAATTATTTATTACGATCGATGAAGTAATCAACAACAAAAGAGAAAAATTGGTTTCGAAAAAGCAGCGATAAATAATTCTCTTGCTCAATCATTTACAAAAACGATCTGACCCACTTTACATATTCGATAATTTGATTATTAAAAGGTTAAAATTTTCAGCTCGAAAGAATGCATAATACAGAAATGAAATTAGAATAAAAAATTTACTAAATGTAATTATTTTACTTATAAAAGAAATAAACATTTCAATTGAAATTTTTAATGCTGAAATTTGAAAATGTACGGTTTATTCAACGGCGGTTTTATTTTTACGGAAAACATCGTAATAAAGTGTTAAAATGAAAAGTAAATCAATTTTGAACAATTTAAATTTTAAATCCCGCAAAATTTGTAATGTTTCAATTTATATAGTTAATAGTTTTTAAATTTTGCTCGATTCAATTAAAAAAATTATTCAATTTCTATCATCTACAATTTGAAGTTATTCAATTTTGAACGGTCCCAATTTAATGTTCCTCAGCTAAGAATATTATTATATAAAACTTATTCAACTATTGAAGGTTTCAACTTGAAAAGCCAAAAAAGTTCTTATGAAGGAAATGGCAAAATATGAAACAGGTAGATCAATATCTTAGCGTTGTTTTATTAATAGGAAAAATTGAATCTATATGAATCTATATCAATTGAAATACTTACTCATCAAGTCTTTTGAAAAATTCCACGTCCGTCAACTTACCCGACCTGTTGGTTAATGCGGCGCAACACGCACTTTTAATTTTATCTGTTTGCAACTTAAAAATTAGTTTCTAACAATCGAACGCACAATTTCAGTAAAAGCAGATGTCTATGATCATTTGCAATTTTCAAATAAAAAATTGGAGGTTATATTAAGGGAGGGATTGGCATTCAAAACTGTGAACATACAATATTCAATATTTCGAATTTTACCATATTAAAATGGCCGTCCACACCGCATTACTCGCTTGCCTATAGTATTTAAATATGACTTGTATTTTTAGATGATAACTAACTTTACCGATTTGTGACACACTCGGAAAAGTCACAAGATCAATATTAACAAAGTTTTAATACATTTGGAGCAAAGTACTACAATTTTTCCGCAATTGTCATAATAGATGAGAAACACCTACTACAAGCTTTTCACTTTTAAAACTAAGTAATTATCTTAAATAACGTAATTTTCATTTATAATTTCATATACTGAACCTAGCCGCAGTAGTATATTACACAAAATTAGCTAAATTAATCAAAACTTAGTTGAGAATGAATTCATTGTCGATAAAGCTCTTTTTATGGATCAGTAAATATGTACTTATTTCCACGGCAGTAGTTACAGTCGGTTTAGGTAGGCCAGATAGCAATCTGCAGTTTGCATATTACTTTTATAACATTTGAGATATAATCTGCTCATATTAAATGGACAATATTTTTATATTTAAATATTTCTTATAAAAATACACCATAATATCGCATTTAATTTTAAATATGCGTTTATGTTGAAATGGGTTCGATTCGTGTGGTACTTGATTGCATTTTGGTTGATTTGAAAAAAGGGTAGTTGAATAAAAACAATTTATGTTTTATAGGTAGGCTCATTTGCCTTAATCAACCAAAGTTTTTGGTTGATTCGTTTTGTTAATCTTACCAAAGATTTTGCCGATTTAACCAAATGTTTTGGTTAAATCCAGCAAATTATTTATAATTGGTTCAATCAACCAAATAACACTGACAAATAATTTTTTTTGAATAAACTAAATATTTTTCTGTCGGTACAATAATAATATGTTATGGTAGAACCAATAAAAACTTTGTTGATTCGAGAAAATATTTCTCCGACTGTAAGAGATATAGCCAACTACAAAACCTTCAATATAATTATATGCTCTCTAAATTTGAATAAGTAAAAAGTTCCTAATGAAATATCTCTTCAAAAAATTACACAGAAAAAACTAAGAGTAATTTTTGTCCGGATTCAGGGTAATTCTTCTGCCGTTACCTACGTTTCGAGAGTAATTTTTTCCTCTAGGGTCGTTTGACAACTATTCAAATTTTCCCTCGTAGTTTTAAAAACGGCCGTGTCGATTTCATAGAGCTGCCAAACTTATTTTGAAAATAACAGATCTGTATATTATGACACATTCAATGCAGGGTAATGTTTAATTTTTATCCATGCGTACAGGTAAAAGCAAAAAAAGTTACCTGCATCAAAATTTACACTTAGTTTTTTTCTGTATTAGAACACGACTTATCGATATACGCTGGAAATGAAACAAAATTATTCTTCTGCAATTACGATATGGGTTTAAAGTTTATAGGTATGGTTGTCGATTTATGACAATGGGATCACGATAAACTTCCTGCAGCTAAAAATATAAAAATAAACATTAAATAAAAAAACCCACTCCACAAATATCTGGGATGAAAAACTTCACAAGGAGCAAATAATTATCATTGTACCACCCCCTACCCCCTACTACAAATTAAAAAAATATTAAGACCAACACCACATTACTATACATATTCACTATAATATTTCCCTGGAGTGTGCTTCTAAACACGAATTTGCAGTAGACATTGCCCATAAAACTACGACATCCTCTAACCTTTTCTGAAAATTTCGTATACGTTTCTAATCCGAGCATTGCTTCCAAAGGCAGCTCTATACAGGGTGTCCCAGACTCAAGTGTCCGAACTTATATGGCTGTATAAATATTTTTAAAATAAATCTATAATTGCTTTTACAAAAATCAGTTGAAGTTTTAGTTTTTGATTTATTATTATTTTTGCAATATTTTTCCGTAAACGCACTGTTTAGGTTCCTTTCTTTCTTTTATAAATTCCCAATCAAAAATTGAGAATCAACTTTAAAGACAAAGGCGGAATCCCAGTGAAA
>JAABKJ010012592.1:0-10488 GCA_011634705.1 Andricus grossulariae
CAAGACAATGAAAATACGTATGTTTCAATACCAATGCATATTATAAATTGTGATAATATAAAATTATTGAAATGATAGATTTTTCAGGGAAGCTGAGAATAAAAGTTAGTGCAAAATAAGACACAAATATTGAAGTAATCATGAAAAGTAAGATTTGTACATTATTTTGAAAAATCTGAATAAGCCAAAGGAGCTTTAACAAAAGAGAAGTCACAATCACAAAATTACAGTTGTCGATGATTTGACCTTTAATTTCAAAAGCTCTGGGCGCAAATGTGGGGGAAATACGAGCGCGAAGCACGAGAACCAACAGTCGAGCGCCCTAGGCGCGTTCAAACTTGCGAGCGAAGCGCGCGATGAGAATGTGCCCGCGCGGCAGGCAGATTTTTTCTAATATATTTCTGTGCTAAAAACGACAAACGTGCTCAGAAGAATATGTAAACCACAAGTTATAAGGATAAACTCATTAAATACCAAGACAAAAATTGAAAAATTCGCTATATTTTCAATTATGATTCCTGGGTCTTGGCGATATTTTCTCTAGTGAACTTTGGTCGCTAGAAAACAGGGGATAATTGAATGGGAATTATCTCTCAGAAAATAATTGATCAAAATCCGAAAAAATTTGGAAGACTTTTTTGTCTTCCAGGTATGTGAGAAAAAATGTAAAGTTAAGAAATGTTAAAAACTCTGAAGACAAAAAATTTTCTAAACATTTTTTTGAGCGTGTATAATTGAGCAATATAAATATGCAAGAATTTTGAATTGAAAGTGTTTGATATATTTAGATTGAAAAATTTGAATTTTTTTAGGTATAAATTGCTGTCTTTTAGAGTTGCAGGATTATAAATGAACGTCTTTTAATGCTTGAATCATTATTTCAGAACGACCAAGATCGTATAACTTCAGATAAATTTGAAAGTAGGATTAATGAAAATTTTAATTGTTTGTGCTTTTTTCAAGTTTTATTTATTTCTTAATAATGTGGCACGCGTACAAATTATTTCTTATGGTGAGAAAATAACACCTGATAATTAAAGGTCACTCAAGGTAATTTTTATAACATCTTTGGAAGGAGGTACAGTGCGGGGAATCCAATATGAAAAAAATACATAATTACGATGCAAAAAAAATTACAGCCGATTTCCTGAATGTCTTCCAATTTGCCAACAAAATTTTGTAGTATAGGTTGGCACACCTCTTAAAACAGGAAATATGAGTGAACCACAATGAACCTCTTTGTAAATATTCACCTGTTTCATTGGGGTTTTACATAAAAAGTCTCACTTCTCTGGTGTTAACCAGACCCTGGAAATCAGTGATCCCCCTTTCACTTTTTCGCTTGTAACAAGACATGATGAAATGTCGAGTTTGGAAAGAACATGACAATGACCGGCAGTGCGATTATTTTGATTGTTAACACTCAAAAGTTACTCCAATAGAAACACATGAGAAAATGCATGGACGTTAAGGTATGCCTCAGGTATGGCAGGACATAAACGTGTGGCGACAAATAGTTTATAAAGAGAGTATCAGTGGATTGAAGGACGCCTGCAACAAAAGAACTTGGATGATAATGGCCCTAAGTGGGGAACCACACATGACAACTTTGTGAAGCTCTTCAATTGGGATGATCGCTAGAGAGATTGATCAGCAACCTGGGTCAGAGCAGCGTTGCGAAACGAACGTGTTATTCAAATAATAAATACGGGAATTCTAGATCAATCTGAAATTTATACCCCCTTCCCCACATTACACCCATCCTCACCGAGTGAGTCACGCTTACCCCGAAAAGAAAATGGCTTAATGATATAATAATAATAAGTGTACGGAATAACACTCGAGTGAATGCCCCCTTGGATTTAGAGTCTTCCGTGGATGACTAATGATAGAAAAGAAAGAAATTCTTCTCCTTTTTAAACTAGGGGTTTTAAAAAGATTTTTACATAAAGTCCTACAATTATCGTATAAAATCTGAAGGAGAACTTTTTATGGAATGGAATATATTCCGAAACGTCCGAAAGAGCCATTAAAAGAACGCTTTAATCTTCTGGTAATACTTAGGTTTGTCTTGACCATAACACTAAAGGCTGACATATTTAGTTCAGCGATTTTCTTGTATGTCCGTATTTGGCTGAGACATCGTTTGGGTACGTCTTAAAAGTACATTTTTGTGACTTCCGTTAAATGAGTTAAAACTTCAGAATATTTTTTTTCATAATTATTCATAATTCAAGTGTTACTTATTTCGTCGAATTAACTAATCACTCTAATTTATTTTCTCTCTTTATTAATAATTTGAAGGTTGGTAATCTTCCTTCTGCTTGTATCCTATCCTATCTAAAAAAATTGGTAAAACTAAATTCTCGAAAATCTCGCACTCATTGTTATTGAATACCTAAGTGGTAGTTTTCAGTTTGCTCTTTTAAATTTTCGAGAATTTTGTAAATCGCAATTTTCGAAAAGGGATTTTAATTATTTAAATTTATTTATAAATGAGAAAATTTAGATTGTAGATGATTCTTTAATAATAAAGGCAACAATATTCTGTGATTAACAATGTGACCAAATATATTAAAAATGACAGAAGGATTCTATTTAAATATTTCAAATATTTACAAAAATTTTTGAAAAAATTCTAAAAGATTGCCAGAATACTAAAAAAAGAATCTGAAAGATTTTGAGGCTATTTTTGCAATTTTGCAGATTTTCTCAAAATTGTAGGAAAAATTCGAAAAATTTTAAAAGATATTCAGATTTCAAAGTTTTAAATAAATTTGAATAATTATTTTCAAATTGAAAAAGATTTTGAAAAATTTAAAACAAAATGTATGTTTTTGATAAAATCGAAATAAAATTCTGAAGTTTTTTACAAAGGTTTTGCAAGATTTTAAGATACTAAAATAATTTTCTTAAGATTCATGGCAATATTTAAAGTGATTCTTAATTTTAAAAGTTAAATTTAAAGAAAATGTTCACAAAGATTTTAAAACATTACAAAATATTTCCAAAATTATTCAAAACAAATCCGGAAGATTTGTCTTAAAAATTATTTTTCCCTTGATATTATAATTTGCCTAAATTTTTTTTTCTTGTCTGAAAAATCTGTTTTGGTTGAAAAATCAACAATTTGTTGAAAATTGGTCTTTTTTATTTCAAAATTTATCTCTTTTGGTAGAAATTTATCTTTTTATATAAGGATAGCAATGTTTGGTATAAAATTAATATATTTTTTGGTTGAGGGTTCAACTCTTTTGTTGAAAATTCATCTTTTTGGATGAATTTAACTCTTTTCGTTTCAATATCAACTATTATATTTTTCGTTGAGAAAAAGTTTTAAATAGGTAAATTTTAATTAGTACATATATTAAGTAATTTCAATGTTTGTGTGACTAAAAAAAATTGGTTAAATCTTCAGCTTTACATAATAATATTGCTTTATTTTTATACAACACTTCATCTTATGAAGTATAACGTTACGTAATATGTGAACGCTCCCTTATTGTAACCAAAAAACATTATGTGTAAAGGAAGATTTACAATCTTAAAAAATATTTTGTTATGTTAGTGTTTTTCATCGAGTAAAATTGCTATTATTAATAAAAAATTATTTGAATTCTATAATTGATATTTTAATTTTTAACAACTTTAGTCCAAAATTAAGTCGCTTTTAAAAAAAGGGTTGAAATGAGAATAATTCATCCCAATTAGAGCGAAAATTTGTTAGTAAAAAAAGCGTGGTGAAATGTAGAGATATTTGCATTTTTGAAATTTGCAAGCTTAACCACTACCGCGGGAGTGCCTCCCTTCATCTGGGAGCAGTTTCTAATAGATTTCATTTTCATATTCAACGGTCACCGATTCTAAAAGGCAATTTGAGGCCTGCCTGAAAGGAGCCGCCCGCCATTATGAATTTCATACATTATTTTTTTGCGGTCCACAGCCTTCGACCATTAAGGGACCCGCTTTGGATGATGCACAATTTCTATCAAAGTCGAATGATCGTCATCGTCTATCGTCCCTTCTACGAGCTTCAGCTGCATAAAAGAAACTTTCGATTCAGAACGATCTGAATCTCTCATTACATTACAATCTGCTTATTCTTCTGTATTTTAATTAATAGACAAATATCCATTTAATAATTGATATATCTATATAAAAGAAATTTCTTATATATTGTATATAGATTTTCGAGATGGTCAATGTCCGTTACTCCCCTAACATTCGCCTAATTCCCCTTCCCACCCCTTTCCTTCACTATCCATCTCCTATTATGTATATTCCATACTTCTCTACCCTTACTCTCTCCTCACTTTCCCTAATTCCCTTCCCCTCAATTCCTCTGCTTCCCCTATTGCCCTTACCTCACTTCCTCGATACCCAAAGAGCACATTATTTTGACAAAAATCGCTTAACTGCTCAATTCTTAACGGATTTTGATGTTTTTCCTAATGATCGTAAGACTTCAACAACAACATTCATATTTATTACCAAATGAAATTTTTTGGTTTTTTATAACTTTTTAAGTGTACCACTGCTCTAAAGATTCTCAAATTCAATAAAACCGGACTTAAATCAGTATCATAAATATAAAATAATAATAATTCATAATGTCTTGGAGTAAGAAAAAATATTGTTTATAATTTTATGAACAAGTTAATGAGCAAGTATCATTTTTGTCTGATTTGTAATGATTATTTGTTGAAATTCGTATCGAATTTGAGAGAAATTAATGTACGATTACGATTAGTTGAAAATAGCTCCACTTTTTGAATTCTTTAAACAATCATTGTAAACAAATATGCAGCTTGACCATGTGTGAATAAACAGGCTCAATTTTTACACAGAGTAAACGAAAAATGTATTTTCAATAACTCCTTGTTGTCATATTTGGTAATTTGACTAAAGTTTTCATTTATATAAACAATTAATATAAACAAATCCCCTTGCTTGCTATTTTTCCATGAATAAATTCAACTGTTTCTACGAATTTGACTACAAATGTCTTGCCAGTGACTTTTTGCTATCAGATTTTTATAATTAACAATGAATTTCATTTAGATGAACAATTTCTATGAGCAAATGCACGTTCGGATCATTTTTCCAGTAGTAGTCTCACTTTTGCAAAAGAATCAAATAAAAATATCTTACCAATTACTTTTTCATGAGCAGGATCAATTTTTGTATGGGATCGGCTAAAAATGTCTTGCCATTGGCTCGTTGCTGTCAGATCTTCAAAAATGACAAAATGTCTTAATTATTTCAACAATTATTATACTCAAATATTGTAATATACAATAGTTAAGCCTCTTTACCATCGTCATGATAGCAGTTTTGGAAATTTTGAAGCTTGAAAAATAATTTTTTACGTTTAAAATTATTCAAGAAACTTTAAAACGTACAATTTGAAAAAAAAACATTTTCAAAAGCTGCTTTATTAACGATGGTGAAGAGGCTGAACTATTGTTTATTTAGTTTGATTCGATAAAATAGTAAGCTTAAATGTATTTATATATATAAAAAGCCTATTTAAGGAAACACTGCAAAAAATGACCACTTAATTATAAAAATTTGCAAAATAAATTACAGTTTTTTGTCATTTTCGAAAACATGACATCAAAGAGTTACCGGTAAGACATTTTTGGTAGATTTTGTGTTGAAAATTTATCTTATTCATAAAAAAAGGTAAAAATAACTATTTGTTTATGAAAATTGTTTAGATAATTAACATTTCCTGTCAATTTAAAAAGTATCACAACAAAAAAGTCATTCGTAACATATTTTTATTTGATTCCCCCACAAAAATGAAACCATTCATAGAAAAATGATCTAAATGTGCAATTTGTTTCTAGAAATTGTTTAAGTAATTAAGAGTTGTCGTTAATTCGAAAAATATGACCGCAAAAAGTTACTGGTAAGAAATTTGTAGTCGAATCCGTATAAACAATTGAGCATATAAATGGAACAATGGTAAACATGGGCATTTTTTATAATATTAATTGTTTGAATAGATGAAAATTTGGTCAAGTTAGAAAATATAACAACAAGAAGTCATTGAAAAGACATTTTCATATTTTTCTGTTTAAAAAAATTGAGCCTATTTGTTCAGACATAGTCAAACTGTGTATTTGTTCACAAACATTGTTTAAAGAATTGTGAAAAAGCAGCCATTGTTAACTGTTATTGTTATCATTACTATCTTTTAGGGCTCGCACATTACGACTCACAGCACTGCAGTTGAAACTTCTTATACTATGCCTTTTTATTTTAAAACCTGTACATAGATCACCCTCGCGCTACTGAAGTATCATTTATGTCCTTTAGCATGAGACGACCAGACGACTCCATGTCACTGGGATAGGCCAATGAAAATTTTTCTTTTACTGAGGGCGCTTAGAATCACCGTATGAATTTAATCACAACCAATGAAAGCCCGCGGCTGCATCCGACTTCATAAGAAGTACTCGCATTTGCCTGGACGTTTGGCCAGGGAAGAGGAAAACTGCTCGACATTAGTTCAAACGCAGCGAATACACAACCCGGTCGTGCGTCGCAGATGGTCACCCATCCAAGTGCTATCCGCGTTCGAAATGGTCTAACAACATCCGGAATCTTCCCGAGTTGACATTCACCTCGCAGCTAATGCTGTCGGTTATTTTTAAATAATCGTCATCGTATATCAATTTCATTCATATTTTATGCAAAGACTTTTCACGTAATAATATCATACTGATTAAGGCCCTCTTTGATTGGATTTGAGAATCTTCAGAGCAGTGGTAGACTTGAAAAATAATAAAAAACAAAAAATTTAATTTGTAATTGAATCAAAACAAATTTTTTGGTTAAAATAAAAAATTAGCAGTTGAAAATTGAATTTTCGAGGGACTTTTCTTCAAAAAAGTGCTTTTTGCACACTTGCAAAACTCTAAAAATTCGATCGAAAATAAGTGTTTTCCGAAACCTTAGTTTCTTTCTTCTTGGACAGACGCTATCATTATTTACGTCTGAAGTGAAATCAGATCTAACAATCATCACGAGGTCTAGTAACTCTGAATTCGCGGGTCTCCATCTCAGCGATGGGTCCGAGGGATGATTAGCATAAATTACAAGAAGAGGGCGCGAGATCCGCTGCAGCCGCTTATTCGCTACCATAATCCTCACCTTAATTCCATGTATTCAGGACTAAAGTGTTAAAATTGGCACGGCGTAAAGCTCGACCGGTATCGAGGAGTCAATGAAGCTCTTCGAATTTTAAATTTTAGGTCTCATTTTGTCCCAAATTTATGAAGGAGGATGGAAAAATATTCGTATAAGTATATATTTTTGTATGCGAGAACAACAATGTCAGCAGATAATTATCGTTTCAGACATAATGTCGAGGATTTAGGAATATGATTACAGGACGGGTCATTCGATGGTATGACCCACAGAATGTCTACCTTCAAACTCGACAGTCGGAAAACCGGCCTCTCGGGATATGGTTTTCTGCAGTTTTCTTCTCCCTTGGCCAAACTTCCAGGCAAATGCAAGTACTTCTAATAAAGTCAGATGACGCCGCGGGTTTTCACTGGTTGTGATTAAATTCGTTTAATGATTAAATTCATATTAGCATCGAGGGTGACCCGTATATAGACATCTCTTTCAGCGGGGTTTTAAAATAAAAGGTATAGTACAATAGCCATAAGCTTACGCGTTATATATTTTGTATTCAAATATAAAATTTACATACATCCGGTCATTTAAGGAACATAAAAGTGTAATGTAACTAATCAGAGCATAGATTGAAGTATGATTTCCTATAGAAAATCTAAAATTTTCATTTCAGATAAACTACGATCGACAAAATGGGTCCTTTTCTTGAAGAACGTTAGAATAATTTATATTTTGAAATAAGATCAGTTACTTCTTTGCCCAGAATTTTCACAGCAGTTTGTTAAATCATAGACTTCACACTCTTTCCTCTGTTCCCCTATTTCCTCCTTTTTTAAAGAATTCCACTCCTTTCTTATATTTTAATTTAATTAAAAAGTCTACTGTTATATTTTTGGTTCAGAATTCATCTTGTGTTAGTGGAAAATTGAATTGTTTTGTCGAAAATTCGTCTCTTCGAATAGAAAATTGATCTTTTTGGATGTAAAATGTATCTTTTTGTAGAAAAATCTTATTTTTTTATTCTAAGTTAATTCTTTTCATTTATAAAGTCTACTATTATTTTTTTTGGTTGAGAAATAACCTCTTCTGCTAGTTCAAAATTCAATTGTTTTGTTGAAAGTTTAATTATTTTGTGGAAATATATCTATTTAGATACAAAATTCGTCTCTTGGACTGAAATTTCATCTTTTGGTAGAAAAGTCATCTTTTTTTGGTTGAAAATTCATTTTTTATGGTTAGAAGTTATTCATTTGTAATTAAAAATTCCACTATCTTATTTTTGGTCCTACACTGTTAAAATTTTTTGGAATTCTCCAGCACTTCTACAATACAAGCGTAAGGTGAAATTACAAACACCGTATTGGAATGACGAAATTGCAACACATGTATTATAAGTGTTGTAAATCGTGAAGTCACCGTCGAGCATTCCAATACATGTATTGCAGCGTTTATAAGTCAAAAATTGTGCACGAAAAATTCACGGAATTCAAGGAATTCACAGAATTCTCGGAATTCGCGGAATTCACGGATTTCACGAAATTTTGGAAAATCACGGAATTCACGGAAGTCATGAAATTCAAGGAATCATAGAATTCAAGGAATTCATGGAATTAATAGAATTCACTTTATTGATGGAATTCACGGAATTTACGGTATTCATGGAATACACGGGATTCTCAGAATTCACGAAATTCATGAAATTTACAGAATTCGCGGAATTCAGTGAATTTATGAAATTCACGGAATTTATGAGATTCACGGAATTCGCAGAATTCATGGAATTCATAGAATTCACGGAATTCATGAAATTCAATGAATTCATGAAATTCACTTAATTCACGAAATTCACGGAATTCATAGAATTCAGTGAATTTGGGGAATTCCTGAAATTTTTGGAATTTCACGGAATTCAAGGAATTCACGTGATTCATGAAATTCACGGAATTCACGGAATTAACAGAATTCACGGAATTGACAGAATGTATGAAATTCACGGAATTCGCATAATTCATGGAATTCACAGAATTCACGGAATTCACTGAATTTGTGGAATGTACGAAATTAATGAAATTTATGGAATTCAATGAATTCATGAAATTCACTGAATTCACGAAATTCACTGAATTTAAGGAATTTGTGAAATTTTTGGAATTCATGGAATGTACGGAATAAAAGTAATTCACGTCATTTATGAAATTCACTGAATTCACGTAATTCACGGAATTGACAGAATTCACGGCATTCACTGAATTTATGAAATTCACGGAATTCATGGAATTGATTAAATTCACGGAATTCGCATAATTAATGCAATTAATAGAATTCACGGAATTCACTGAATTTGTGGAATTCACGGAATTCGTGAAATTTACGGAATTCAATGAATTCACAAAATTGACTGAATTCTCGAAATTCACTGAATCCAAAGAATTGACTGAATTTGAGGAATTCATCAAATTTATGGAATTCACGGAATTCATTGAATTTCAGAAAGTCACGGAATTTATGAAATTCATGGAATTTATGAAATTCACGGAATTCGCAGAATTTACGGAATTCAATGAATTTACTGAATTGAGGGATGCACGAAATTTATGGATTCCACGTAATTCACTGAATTTCAGAAAGTCACGGAATTGATGAAATTCACGAAATTGATGGAATTCAAGAATTCACGGAATTAATGGAATTTACGGAATTCAAGGAATTAAAGGAATTCACTGAATGCAGGAAATTCACTGAATTTACGGAATTTAGATTTTAGGAATTTCTTGAATTCCGTGAATTCCTTAAATTTCGTGAATTCATTGAGTTCCGTGAATTTCTTGAATTCCGTCAATTCATTGAATGCCATGATTTCCTTGAATGCCATGAATTCCTTGAATTCCATGAATTCTTCGAATTTCATCAATTCCTTGGATTCCTTGAATTCCTTGAATTCCGTGAATTTCTTGAATTCTATGAATTCCATTAATTTCGTGAATTCCTTGAATTTCATGAATTCCTTGAATTCTTAGATTTCTTCGAATTCCATGAATTCCGTAAATACCGTGAATTCTGTGAATTCCGTGAATTCCTTGAATTCCATGAATTTCGAGAACTCAATTAATTCCGTGATTTTCATGATTTCTACAAATTCCTTAAATTCCATGAATTCCATGAATACGCTCGCTTTACATATATACTACCCTCGCAGAAATTTTGCAGTGGCCCCGACTGGGGCCCGATCTGGCCAAATGGGGCCCAGATCGGGAAGCTGGGTCGGATCAGACCCGTGATGAAACGCACGGCCCAGTCTGGGCTGGACTTGTTAGCCCGATCGGTGTGCCGGGTCAG
>JAABKJ010012593.1:0-10488 GCA_011634705.1 Andricus grossulariae
GTTTTTGAATGTGTCTTTTTCAAAACAACTGATTTTTGGATTCACAATGTTTCTGAGCCTTTCTTTTCAAAAATGAACAAAATTTTGCACAGATTGACTTTATAATGTTGTGTTTCTAATCTTCTTCTTAAAAATTTTATTTACAGATAATCAGAAGGAATTGAGAGAATATTGTTCTTGAAGGAAGGGGATTGGGTTGGTTGCCTTCTCATTTTTCTTTCCTCTTATTTATTTTCGACCAAAGAAGCAAATCTTTTGTTGTTATTAGGAATTGCAATAGGAGCATTTTTTGGCGGTTGTCCAAATTTCATCGTTGGATTCTTGTTTTATTTTCAGGAATTCTATACAATGTACAAAAAATAACAAAAAACGTCCAAAATTCCTATGAAAGTAGTTTTAATTTTCTGTACTTTTTTGTAAAATATTTTCCACCATGGCTTCTGTAAATCATATGCAACGTTCTCGAATCATACAAGATTTTCTGTAAAATCCATAACGAAATGTTGAAAAATAAACCGAGTTTTTCTAAATTTGAGATTACTTTTCCCCCTCGATTCTCAATGTTATAATCATGGTACATTGAGAATCGTTCATTTTCTTTTGACCACACCGGAGACGTCCCATTTCTTTGAAAGCCACTCTTTGGTGCGTTTACACAACAGGGGCGCTAGAGCAAGTCCGGTCGTTGAAGCTTTTTCAGGATATTGCGTCGTACGGACATGGACATGGTCATGAAGGATATGGAGGGTACATTATTACCCACTGCTCTCCATCATCCTGGCATAGTTTCATTTTTACCATGCTTGATCTATGGTTCCCATAAAGCTCCCAACAAAGAACCGGATAGCGATTTTGGGAACCGTGTCACCATTATGATTACGCGAGAGTGGAAAAATTGGATGAGTCAATATCGAAACCTTCCATAATGCATTATATTAAATTTTATAATAACCCATTACAAAAAATAATCGTCAAGGCCGGAGGAGCTTTAACAAAAGAGAATTCACAATCACTAAATTTCGGTTGTCGGTGGTTTGATCTTTTATTTCCTTATTCGTTCTGGTCATTGGTGGATTTTCATGAAGAAAAGCTGCAATGATAGGTTCATTCTGTTTTGAAAATTTCCCGTGAGTGATTTGACCAAATTTCACTTATAGGTAATTCAAATATGTGTGTGTAAAGTTTTATTAATTTTTTGTTTATATTGCGCATTGTGTATTAGAGCTAAAATTGTTCTAATATCATTTGACCTGAGCACAAAAAAAAGTTTTGGTATTTTCATTCGAGAGGAATAGAAAAAATCATTCCTTAAATGTTTTCCCTACGTTTTTGAAAAATTTGAATACAATTAAAAAAATTACCTATAGACTAAAAAATTATGGCGAATTTTTTACGCGAACTTTTTTTTTATTCTAAAGGCTGCCAAAATTAAGGAATATAAATGTTGCCATTTGTACTGCAAAAGACAGAATGTAGCAAAATGTTTTAATATTAATTATTTTTATTCGATTAATGACAAGCTTTTAAGTATTTTTTCAGCTAATTTTCAATTTCTTAAATAATTATAATTTGTTTGAACAAATGTTTTCCCCTATAAATCATGAAAAGTTATTATTCTTCGTGATAAATAATCCGCATTATGAATTTTAACAGTAGCATATTTTCAAATAAATTTTTTAATTGTTCAAACAATTTTTGAGAGTAATAAATATTTTTAAGGATACTTGGCCATTATTTAAATCATTTTTATTTGTTTCAACAATTTTTTCCCTGCAAATCTTGAAAAGTTACTACTTTCTTAAATTATTGACGCAGTTAATGAATGTTAATGATGTTTTTAGTAAAAGACAGTTTGCTATTCTTTAAACAATTTCCATCAATTTAAAGAAATGTTTTACATTGTTAATCTTGAAATGTTGTCATTTTCTGAAAATAATCGTGCAGTTATTAAATGTTAAGAGTGATATTTTTTGTAAAAGACAGTTATTAATTATTTGAACAATTAATAATTAATCACTTGCGTCTTTTCATAGGAAAAGTGGAAAAAATTCTAGATTTTTTCAATATCTCTTGCACAATCTCATTTAATATTCAACATATTTTAATAATATTTTAATATTTGATTAATAATCGATTAATAAAATGATTAATAATCAAAATAGTATAAGAGATTAGAAAAAAATTGAATTTATTCCACCTTTCTTATGAAAAGGAGCAAGGCATATCAATTGTTTAAATAATTGCAAAAAGTCTTCTGTTTAATAGAACTCTTAAAATTCATTAAATGTAACATTGATTAGGGAAGTAATAACTTTTCACGATTTAGTGAAGAAAAAAATTATACAAATAGAAATTGTTCAAATAATTGTAAATATGTTATACAGGAAATATTATTTTGGGCCATCATCAACTTTATTATTCATATCGAAAAATAGTAAGCTTGAACGGTTTACTGCACAAAATGATTTAAACCAATAATAATTGTTTAAACAATTGAAAAGTTGATATATTTTCTTGAAAATGGATCTTTTCTTAATTGAAAATTCAACTACTTTTTTAAACATGGAACTACTTTGTTAAAAATTTATTTTCTTGGTTAAAAGTTCATCTCTTTGGCTTCGAATTTAACGATTTTGTAGATTTTTTTAAATTAATTTTTTCAACCTAAATGTATCTTTTCAATTTTTGTTTGAAAATTGATCATTTTTAGTTGCAAATTCGTTTTTTTGTTGTAGAAAACGAATCATCCAGATTTTAAATTTCTTCTTTTTTGGTTGAAAATGCAACTGCTTGGTTAAACATTAATTTTTTTCGGAAATTAATATTTTTGTGTTGAAAATTCAACTGTTTTACAGATAATTCGCCTTTTGGCTTGAGAGTTCAACAATTTATATGAATTTTTTTCTTGCTTGACTGAAAAATCTTTATTTGTTCAAAAATCGTCTCTTCAGCTTTTTCATTTTAGTTGAAAAGTCATCTCTTTGGTTAAAAATTGGGCTATTTTGTTGAAACTTCTTTTTAAAAAATTTTTTTTAATGAAAATTTACTTTTACGATCTTTAATTGAAAATTGTTATTTTTTTTCAAAATCCAACTTTTCATTTGAAAATTCATGTATTTTGTTGAAAATGTATTTTTTTAGTTTCAAAATTCATCTCTTTTGGTAGAAATTTCATCTTTTTTGATTGAAATTTCAGCTATTGTATTTTTGGTTAAGAATTCATCTTTGTAGGTTGAAAATTCATCTATTTTCTTGAAAATTTAATAATTTGTTTAAAAATTCAATTGTCTTAAAAAACATTTGTCCTTTTGGCTCAAAAATACTACTATTTGTTAGAAACAAAAATTTTAATAATTTTTTACTGAAAATTCAAATTTTTTATTTTTTGATGAAAATTGATATTTTTTAGTTGAAAATTCCTTTTTTTTTAAGAAAAATAATCTTCTAGGTTTGAAATTTCCTCTTTTTTGTTAAAAATGCGAGTGTAACAATTTGAATGATTTTTTTCTTTACTGAATATTTATTCGTTGAAAATTGGTCTATTCTGTTGTTTTTTTTCATTTGAGTTGGAAAATCATCTCTTTGGTTAAAAATTTGACTTTTTTGTCGAAAATTCGTTTCCTTTTGTTGATAATTAATTTTTTGTGCTAAAAATTTAACCTATCGATTTTTGGTTTAAAATTGATCTTTCTTAGTTGAAAGTTCAACTGTTTGTTCAAAAATTTTATTATTATTTAAAAAATTGATCACGAGGGTCGAACATAACAATGATAATTAAAAAGTATATATTTTTAATAGTAATATGATAAAACTTAATAATAATATAATATAAATATCATATATGATATAATATATTATAAAAATAATTAAACTAAAGGTTTTTTTTTGGTTGAAAATTAATTTTTTACTCAAAATTTTTTTTTTTTAATTTTTGGTTAAAACTTGATCTTTTTTAGTTGAAAATTCGACTATTTGTTTAAAACTTCATGTATTTTGTTGATATATTTTGTTTTTAGTTTTGAAATTAATTTCTTTCAACAAAATGTTTATCTTTTTTTGGTTAAAATATCAACTTAAACCTTTTTTGTTGACAACTAATCTTTGTAAGTTGAAAATTCAACTATTTTGTTGAAAATTTATTTATTATTATAAAAAATACATCTTTTGGGTTGAAAATTAGTTGTTTTTTTTTGTTAGAAATTAATTCCTTTTTTTTGCTGAAATTTTTTTATTTTAATTTTTGGTTAAAAATGGATCTTTTTGTGTTGAAAATTCAACTATTTTATTCAAAATTAAATTAATGTTTAAAAAATTCATGTCTTGGGTTGAAAATTCGTTTTTTTTTGTCGAAAATTAATTTTTGTTGTTGTTGTTGAAAGTTGATCTTTTTTAGTTGAAAACTCAACTATTTGAAAATTCATTTATTTTGTTAAAAAGATTTATTTTTAGTTTTGAAATATTCATCTCTTTCGATAGAAATTTTATCTCTTTTTTTTCAAATATCAACTATTAAATTTTTTGTTGACAACTAATCTTTGCAAGTTGAAAATTTAACTGTTTTGTTATAAATTTCATTATTTGGTTGGAAAATTCCACTCTTGAGTTGAAAATTTAACGATTTTGTTGAACATTCTTTTTTTTATTGTTGAAATATAAACTATCACATTTTCTGTTGACAGCAAATCTTTGTGAGTAGAAAATTCAACTATTTTATTGAAAATTTAGGTATTGTTTAAATAATTCATCTCGTGGGTCGAAAATTCATTTTTTTTTGTTCGAAATTAATTTTTTTACTGGAAAGTTATATTTTTTAAATTTTTGGTTAAAAATTATTCTTTTTTAGGTAAAACCTCGACTATTTGTTTATAAATTCATGTATTTTGTTGATACTTTTTCTTTTTAGTTTTGAAATTCATTTCTTTCAATAAAGTGTTTATCTTTTTTGGTGAAAATATCAACTAAAACATTTTTTGTTCCCAAATAATCTTTGTAAGTAGAAAAATAAACTATTTTGTTGAAAATTAATTTTTTTCACTGAAAATTGTATTTTTTTATTTTTGGTTGAAAATTGATCTTTTTGAGTTCAAAATTCTACTATTCAATTCAAAATTTAATGAATATTTTACAAATTCATCTCTTGGGTGGAAAATTCGTTGTTTTTTTGTTTTGTTAAAAGTTGATCTTTTTTAGTTGGAAATTCAACTATTTATTTGAAAATTTATGTATTTTGTTAAAAAAAATTTCTGTTTAGTTTTGAAATATTCATCTCTTTCGATAGAAATTTTATCTCTTTTGTTTCAAATATCAACTATTAAATTTTTTGTTGACAACTAATCTTTGCAAGTTGAAAATTTAACTGTTTTGTTTAAAATTTAATTAATTTATTGGAAAATTCTACTCTTGAGTTGAAAATTTAATTATTTTGTTGAAAATTCTTTTTTTCTTATTCAAATATTAATTATTACATTTTTTCTTGAGAATGAATCTTTTTGTTGAAAATTGAACTGCTTTCTAAGAAATTCGTATTTTTGGCTCAAAAATTCTACTATTTGGTTAAAAATTGAAATAGTTGGTTGAAAATTTAATTATTTTGTTAAAAATTAAACTATTTTGTTACAAAGTCTTCTTTTTTGTTGGAAATTGGTTCTTTTGGATCGAAAATTTATCTTCTACGATAGAAATATCATCTTTTTTTATTGAAATAAATGAATATAATAATTTGTAAATTTCATCCTGAAAATGTTTTATCCCCCTTATAAAACATTCCATATAAAAATTTTCTGCCTGATATTTTACTTTTGGTCTAGAAAGAAGATTTTGCAAAATGTTTCAAACGATTTACTACAAAATTATGAAAAATCATCAAAGAAACCCATTACCAATAATTACAACCAGTTACTCGATCCGGGCCCTCAATTTTATATGATTCAATCATTCAGTATTCAGAGAATATTTGAAGAGATTTCAAAACAAACCTTAATGTTTTTAGCCTAAAATTGCTTAAAATGGTATAAGTTTGAAAATTTATAAATTGGAGAAAAATAATAATATATATTTTTTTAACATCATCGCATATGATTTCATATATCCTATTAAATTAACTAATTACATCCTCATTTCATTAGTCACTTGACTCAGTCCGTGGCTGTAATGGAAAACCGGGTTCTTTTTAACCCGTAAATAAGAAAACAAATAATTTTTAAAATTTTTAAATTATATCATTGTTTTTAAATAATATTTGACTATTTTTGATTTCCACCGCTTTCGAAATTGGATCAAATCGACAAAAATTCTCTAAATCAGTAGCACCATCAAAAAGTTCCAAACAATTGACCAATGCAAGAAAGACATTTCCCCTTTTTGATTTCCCGACCGCGATTTTGTTGCGGCAGATCGACACAGTCGATTGAGCGCAAGAAATATGCCTAAACATTTTTCCTCGTAGTCGTTATCAGAATTCAAGGAAATGTACTTTTCTCGCAAACGACTTACTCTGGGGTGAATGTAATATATTTATATTTATAACTGGGCGTATATTTTGCTTTGGCTTGGATCCATGTCAGAGTCTTTGCTCAATTTTTTTCATTTTTTTTTATCTCAGTGCCGCCTCGTAAAAGTGTATTAGATTTATTTATAAGCTGCATTATAAATAGTTTGAATTTCGCCTAATTGGAGGCCTTCCCTGGTGGAAAAATTTGTACAAAAAAGTGCAGAACACTGAAACTATTTTCACTGGAATCTACTAAATAAGTACAATAAATTACAACCAAAATTATAGGAAAGTACAACTTTATTTTTGTTATTGAAACCAAATTTTGTACCTCTTTTTGTATTTTTTTTGTACATTGTATTTTATTGTAGTTTTAATTTTCTACGAGTATGTACAACTAGAAGAATCTACAGAAAACATGTTTTGCTATTACAAGAAAGCTTCTATGCTTGAACTTTAAAGGAATGGTAGGAAATTAACAGACAATAATGAATAATCGTTATTAAAAAAAAACCTTACATTTGAAGTTTGTTTCAAATATGCAGCAATCGATTGGACACCATATGTCATTTAAAATTATGTCTTTGCAATATTCTCAATATTTGTTATCATAGACTGTTAGAAATGTTTGCAATTTCAGTATACATGGGCATATTAAATTTCCTATATGTTTACTAAATGCATTACACTTTGTAATTTTAGTATATTTACGTATACTAAATTTCTCTTATGAAGATATATGTATACTAAATTTATTAAGTGTACAGTAAGTTTCTTTCACGCATATGATTTTCATAGTTTCTGTATACTAAAATTCATATACGTATTATATGCGAAATCTGCTCTTTAAAAGGTATGTTTAATGTATTAACGTAAATGTAGCTTGATAATATCAATAGTTGAAAATTAAAACTTTGTTCTTCAATTTAATTTTTCATCTGATCATGTTCAAATATGATAAAGACGGAAACCACGCGAAACGGAATGCGTATACTGAATTTAGTATATGCGTATACTAAATTTCGTATGCATTAAGTTTATTTTATGTACATGAATTTCATAGTTTCTGTATACTAAAATTCATATATGAATATATATGCATATATGCGTGTTTACTGTATACAGCTGCGCAAGCGCGTTTTGATTAACGCGAGTTGGGCGACGTGGCCGGTGGCATTTGTTTCAGTTCTTTGCAATGCTAAAAGGTTCGGCTTCTTTCTGCGAGGATATGCGAAGACTTCTCTTTAAAACGTATGTTTAATTTATTAACGTAAATGTAACTTAACCATATGATTATTTGAAAATTAAAACTTTGTTCTTTAATTTAATTTTTCATCTGATCATCGAAACAAACGCGAATCAAGATTGAAAATTTACAGAAACCGGAAGTGCGTATAGATTTTCAGAATAGGATAAACGAACGCATAGATGAGGCAACTTGGGAGGCGCTTAGAATCAATGAAGATGTAGAGGGCGCGTAGACTATGTTACGGGATATCATTATCAAAACTGCGATTAAAGTATGTTTTACAGCGGTACTAGGAAGAAAATCTGGTGATCCATGGTAGAATGATGAAATTAAGGCAGCTAACAGAAAAAGAAAAAAGCGCAGGAGAGAACGTTAAACATCAGAGGTCTTAGCGATGAGGAAAGAAGTAGACTTGAAAATGATCACAGACACAAAAAGAAAAAAGGTAAACGATTAGTCAAGGAAAGTCAAGATAAAATCAGGACAGAAAAAGAGAAGAAATTTGAAAACGACTTCCAGGGAACCATAAAACTAATATATAAAGAGATGAGAGAAAGTAAAAGTACAGAGTTTGTGAGCATCAGAAACAAGAAAGGTGAAATGCTACATGATACATACGGGATAGTAGACGCTTTAAAGGACTCTTTCAAAGAATGATTAGGAGGTGAAGGTATAGGGCAACAGAACTGCGACATAGAACATAATGAACTAGAAACCTCAATTGAGAAAGTCTGTGTCAATGAAGTTAGAGATCGTCGACCGAAAATCGTGCATTTTTCCTTTATCCTTTTTTTTGTTATATATATAGTTTTGTGCCACCTTAACGTTATCAAAAATACGTAAAGAAAATCATAAAACCCATTCTTTCCACTCGCATAGATTTGGACTCATTAAGGACTAATTGGGGCCCGTAATCCCGAATGTAGGGCTGTGATATTAAAAAAAATAGTTTTTGCGCTAGCTTAACGTTAATCTGGCCGAAAATCGCTGTAAAACGTACTGAAAAAGATTTAACACAAAATTTGCCTAAAACAATAATTTAGGGCTCACTTAGGGCTCTGGGAATATAATTATACAAATTTAAAAAAATGTTAAAACAATTTTTGTTTGAACAATCCTATTAAACATGAATTAAGCATATGCGTTTTCTTACCCTGCGTTAAGGCACATTTGTGGATCCCCGAATATGATGATTGAACACTAAAAAATAATTGTTGAAACAATAATTGTTCAAAGAAATTTTTCTACTGTTCGAATATCAGATTCGGGGAGCCCTTAATGAGCCTTAGCGTAGGGTAATAAAATGAATATTTTTAATTCATTTTTAGTAGGATTGTTCAAACAAAAATTATTTGAACATGTTTTTCTTACTTTTGATCATTATATTCTCAGAGCCCTTAATGAGCCCTCAATTACTGTATGAGGTTAATTTTCTTTAAAATCATTTTTAGTACGTTTTACAGCAACCTATTTTTCTGTGTTTTCTTAAGGAAAATTTTCTCAAGACTGACGAAAGTTATGATTATAAAACCAAAAGTAGAAAGCTAAATAAATTTTGTTCACAGTGTACAGGGAGGATAGGATCCAGGAAAGATTTTTGGAAAAGATAGTCAATAAGAACACCAATTTATTCTTAATATTTATATCTTTATTGACGTTATGGCTTATTGAAACTGAAGTAGTAAACATAAGAAAACTTTCCTTATATAAAAAACGGTAGTGTACTTTAAAAGTAACAGTAAGTTTGAAGCTATTACCTACCTGACGCAAATAGCTTTACGGCACTGTCCCAACTTTCGAGCCGCATGGTGTGTTCGAGGTCTTCGCGAGGCACCTGTGTTAATGCAGTTATGAGCAGGTACCAGGCAGATTAAAACTTCCCTTTAACAGAAATTCTCACATATCCGTATATTTTTTGTTGTAATAACTTTTTAGAATAATTTTGAAACAATAGGGCAACAAGTATATACAATATTTTAATGTCATAAATAATTGTAAAAATTTATTGAAATATCATTAAAAAATATTATGCCACCTCAGAATATGTTTTCCGAAATAAAAACAAGCTGAAAACAGTTCAAATTAATTTTCAAACTACGAATAATTCGTTCTAAAATGTATGAGTGGTATGATGCACTTATACCACGATTTTTAATTTTTTCTTAAATTAACGTTCTATCCTATTTCCCAGCAGTCCCCAGGTCTAATTTTTCAGCGAAACTTCACTCACATATCTTCAGAATGCTTTCACGACCTCACTTTTTTTAAAGTTACAATATCATATCAAGCCAGATCATATAATATGCGGCAAATAAAAATCTTATTTGTTAAAAATTTTATTATTACTTTTGACACAGCATCACTCAAATTCAGTAATGGATAATCAATAGAAATCGATTTTCACAGTTAGGTCACTTTCAGGGGACCAAAAATGTTGAAAAAAAATTTGAATACACTTTTTTTTTGCTGCCGTGTTGTTTAAGTATTGCTATGTATATTTACCAATTCATTTTTTTGAAATAATAAAGGTGAAAAATCGACTTTTGCCCAACTTTTTGTCGTTCCCGGACCACTGTGCGCCTTGTTCATTACGGCAGCCTCTGCGCCATCTAATCATACTTTGCTTTGCGTCGACTGCTCTGTTTAGTGTGACGGAAAACTGTGCCTGTAGCAACTTTGCACGTGCCCAATTGTGCACGTCGATGGCCGGACGGACAACTGTGCACGTCCATCTGTGCACGTCCAAGTC
>JAABKJ010012594.1:0-10488 GCA_011634705.1 Andricus grossulariae
GTGAATTTTTAACAGTTAAAAATGATTAAATTGTTTCAAATTAAAGAAAATTGAATTTCTGCCAGTTTAATTTTCAATTTTCTTCAATTTTCAGCAGGTGAAAATTCAACAATTGAAAATTTAATTGTTGAAAATTAAATAAAATTGAATTTCTAACGGTTGAATTTTCAATTTTTTTCAATTTTCAGGAGTTGATTTTTATCAGTTAAATTTTCAATTTACTTCACCTTTCAACAGGTTTCAATTTTCAGCAGTTAAATTCTCTTCAATTTTTAACTGTTAAAAATTTAACCGCTGAAAACTGAAGAAAATTGAACTGCCGAAAATTCCATTTTCTTCCATTTTTAACAGTTGAAAATTGAATTGTTCAGATTGGAAGAAAATTGAAAATTGAATTTTCAACAGTTAAAAATTGAATTTTCATTTTGTCTTGAATTTCCAACACGCGTAAACTGAACTGTTGAATATAGAAGTAATTTAAAAGTTGAATTTTTAACTGTTAAAAATCAAAGAAAATTGACCATTCGCTTTTCTTAAATTTTCAACTCCTTACAATTACCAGCAGTTGAATTTGTAATTTTCTTGAATTTTTCACTGTTGAAAATTGAATTGTTGAAAATGTAAGAAAATTTGATTTTTAACATTTGAGTTTCCAAAAATTGAATTTTCAATAGTTGGAAAATGACTTTTCGATTTTTAACAGTTGGAAAATAAAGAAAATTTAAATTTCATCAGTTTTATTTCAATTTTCTTCAATTTTGAGCAGTTGAATTTGAAATTTTCTTCATTTTTCAACAGTTGAATTTGCTTTAATTTATAATAGCAGAAAATTTAAGTGTTGAAAATGCAATTTGCAATTTTCTTCAATTTTCAACAGTTGCAAATTCAACTGCTGGAAATTATAGGAAATTGAAATTACACTGCTGAAAATGAAAGGAAATTGAAAATTCATTTTTTTTTTCAATTTTGAACAGTTCAGTTTTAAGCTGTGGAACCACCAACTGTTGAAAATTGAAAATTCAAGTACTAAAAAACTGTAGGAAATTGTAATTCAAATGTTGAAAATTAAATTTTCAATTTTCTTCAATTTTCAACTTTTGAAAACTCAATGTTATATTCACATCATTTTACATGAGAATTTATTTAAGAAACATTTCAATCCATAACAAAGAATTTGTTGAAAAAATTATATTTTTCCGAAAATGGGTCGTTATTGGCAAATAATGTTTTGGTTCCTTAAGGCCGCAATGTTCTTATGTAACTGAGTACGAAACATAAACATTTTTTTAATTTTGCAGTTAGTGATTTAGAAATATTATATTCGAAATCTGCGTTTTTTGGTGACTTCAACGATATGTTACATGCCTTAATAAGTTGAAAATTAAAATAATTGCGATAGTTAGATAGTAACTGCAATAGTTGTAAATGTCCCTATTCTCAGAAACTTTAAACTGTTATAGAGTGATAAATAAATTATAAAACTTTTATAAATTAGGTTGAGATTTTACCACTATTATGAAACTACTTTTCAAAATGTACGACACTATAAAAACAATTTTTGCTGGCAAGGGTCGATGACAGCCTCTGGCGATCCCATAACTACATAAGGGGAAGTTGGGTAGAGCGGGTAGAGTAAGCAGGCAGGGCAGTGCCTATTTGATCGCCTGCTTGCTTTACCCCCTCTACCCAACTTCCCCTCATGTTGCTGAGGGATCGCCATACGCTGTCAATAACCCTTGCCAGCAGGTGGGTCTTTTGTACTAATAAGGAGAAAATGAGAAACAACATTTTTTTAATTTTGCCACTGGTAATTCAGTAATATTATATTCGAAATCTACGATTTTTGACGATTTCAACGATATGTTACTTGACTGAACAAGTTCAAAATTATAATAATTGCGATATGTTATTTGCCTTTATAAGTTGAAAATTAGAAGTGTTGGATATGGATAGTTTCATAGATTTTAGAACTAGGCAATAAAAATTGAATTATTTTTTATTTGAAAATTTCCCAAAATATTGAATATTTCAAAATGAATTTTAAACAACAATTTCAAATTGAAAGGCTTAAAACTGTAGAATTTCAAAAATTGAAATCATGTATATAACAATCTTATCGCACTTATTCTAATTTTCATATTATTAAGGCCAAGTAGCATATCGTCGGAATCGCCAAAAAAACGTTTATTTCGAATACAATATTTCCAAATTGCTAATTACAAAATTTTAAAAATGGCATCTTCCTTATTTTATTCATCATTAGCACAAAATACTACCCTGCTGACATGGGTCGATGACAGCGTTTCGCGATCCCTTAGCTACATGAGGGATCGCCAGACGCTGTCTGGCTACAGCATCGTCCAGCAGGTAGACGGCGATCAAATGGGCATCGCCCCCAAGAATCTAGTTACTCACAAATAAGAAAATAGCTGTATCAACTATTTTCTCCAACTAAGTAAATTTAGCTGGCGAACTTTTGTCACTGTCGTAGCTTATCCATCTTTCGATGATATCTGATCTGATTAGAATATTATAGATAAGAAGAACCGGAATTTTAAATGCATCTTGTCTTGATAAACTGGTGGAGATTTGCGTTGACACGGTTAGGTAACGGAAGTCATTCGCTAACCCAGTAGACCAGACGGAATATTCTAAGCGTGGCAGTGAATGAGTAATGGGACTTCTAAAATCATGGGAGATTAATCGCAGTCCCAACCGATCTTCGATAAAGTCATGTTGAGGGATAGACTTGTATAAGGTTAAGTGGTAAGATCTCATTAGCCAATATAATACTATCACATTCCTCTATCTACAAAGTATTCGCTCGTTTCGCTCTAATGAAAACTGCTCGAGACTTGAGATTACTTTTCCATTCTTGACCTTTCACAAACTTAACACCTAGAAATTAATTGATAGGTAGATAAAACAATCAGGCTTCGAATGAAAATTGAATTTTCTTCAATTTTTAACCGTTGAAAATTTAGTTGTTGGAAATTCAATTTTTAATTTTCTTCAATTTTCAATTGTTAAACATGCAACTTTTGAAAATAGAAGACAACTGAAGAAAAGTGAAAAATCACCTATTTGTAAATTCAATCTTTAATTGTCTGGCATTTTCAACGGTTGAACATTGAATTGTTGAAAATTCAACTGTTATAAATTTAATTTTAAATTTTCTTAAATTTTCAACTTTCAGCAGTTGAATTTTCAATTTTCAATTTTCTTAAATTTTCAACTTCCTACAATTAACAGCAGTTAAGATTTGAATTGCCCTCAATTTTCAACTATTGAAAATTCAATTTTCAATTTCCTTAAATTTTCAACAGTTGAAAATTGAAATATTGAAAATTAAAGAAAATTGAATTTTTAAAAGGTGAATTTTTAATTTTCTTTAATTTTCAACTTCCTATAATTTACATCAGTTGAGATTTTAATTGCCTCCAATTTTCAACTGTTGAAAATTCAATTTTCAATTTCCTTAAATTTTCAACAGTTGAAAATTGTAATATTGAAAATTAAATTAAATCGAATTTTTAATTTTCTTCAATTTTCAGCAGTTGAAAATTCAATTTTCTTCAATTTTCAATGGTTAAAAATGCAACTGTTGAAAATAGAAGACAACTGAAGAAAAGTGAAAATTCACCTATTTGTAAATTGAATTTTTAATTTTCTGTCATTTTCAACGGTTGAACATTGAATTTTCGAAAATTCAACTGTTATAAATTTAATTTTAAATTTTCTTAAATTTTCAACTTCCTACAATTAACAGCAGTTGAGATTTGAATTGCCCTCAATTTTCAACTATTAAAAATTCAATTTTCAATTTCCTTAAATTTTCAACAGTTGAAAATTGAGATATTGAAAATTAAAAAGAATTGAATTTTTAAAAGGTGAATTTTTAATTTTCTTCCATTTTTAACAGATTTGAATTTTTTTAAATTACATTTCCATTCTTGACCTTACACAAACTTTTTATAAATTCAATTTTTAATTTTCTTGAATTTTTAACGGTTGAAAATTCAAGTGTTATAAATGTAATTTTAAATTTTCTTAAATTTTCAACCTTCAGCAGTTGAATTTTCAATTTTCTTGAAATTTCAACCTCCTACAATTAACAGCAGTTGAGATTTAATTTTTTTTTCAATTTTCAACCGTTGAAAATTCAATTTTCAATTTCCTTAAATTTTTAATTGTTGAATTTTTAATTTTCTTCCATTTTCAGCAGCTAACAATTTAATTTTCAATTTTCTTCCATTTTTAACAGATTTAAATTTAAAAAAATTAAATTTTCATTCTTGACCTTACACAAACTTTTTATACAGTAATGCTATGTGAATCAGTCCTACCTTATACATTTTGATTGATCTAAATTCATTATAATGTATATTTTTCAAATAAAAATTTTTCCGTTTATAAGTTTGTAAACTTGATAAATTTTGCAGTCGATAACATAGTAAATTTCAACCACGGATAGGGGTTGAAATTTAATATAATTGATTTAAATTTTGATTTGATTTTTCAAAAAACACAACAAAACTGTTTTAAACTCTTATTCGGGCCACGGATAGGGGCCAGAACTTAATTAAAAGATTATCTATTACCAAGTTGAAAAGAAATTATTACTATTTCAGTGAGTTGATCAGTGAACCAAAAAACGAAATTTTAAACGTATCCACCGTAATTTTCTTCCACCGTTTCGCAAAATCCAGGATCTAAACTATAGATTTTGGATTTTCAACAGAAATTCATAATCCATTCTGTATTCTATTTGGTAACATTCTACTTTTATGTCCCCGAAATGACAGGAAGTGGATCTGAAAAATTCCCGTATTCAACAAAGTTCCCGGCTATTTCCCGGCACTAGTGGCATTTTTTCGTCAAATGTACTGTGCAAAAATAAAGGGGGTGAAAAAATAAATCGCGGACCCCTGTGAAAGGAAGCAAAGATGGGTTTAAATTACACGGGTCTCCTGAGACACCTGGGTGGGAAAATTTTTCTGCATGAAGGGACCAATTAATTTTTCGTGTGGTATAAGCAAATTTACGGACATTCGCGTGCAACGAGACCGTACACTCGTACAGGAAAACCGATGAGACGTGCATAACCATAGAAATGCAGCGGCTAAGAGTGCACGAACGCAACCCCCGTCGGGGTACAAATTACACCGGTTACATATATATGCATATATGTTACAGAGTTACACTCTCGGAAACCAATATGCCCAGGAAGTTTATTTTATGTATACACATAGATCGAGCATAAGTCTTCGCATGATATGATGCATCTCACACGATTGTGCAGTATCAACTTTAACCGCCATTCATATCATTATCATTATCATTATCATTATCATTATCCACGTGCTCATGTCAAAACTATTTTTGATCATTAAGTAGGATGATTTCTCTGGCATTATGAGAACGATAGGAAAAAATTAGGGACATTTGCTGAATGATTAGAATCATTCATATACAAGGTGCGGCTATGAAGTTCTAAGACTGGGTGTGTAGTAGGGTGGTCCAAAACTGCATTGGAACATTTTTTTTTAAATTTTTATGAATAACGCCCGGAAAATTGTTTGAATACACACAAAAATAAATCCATTTTTTTTAAGAAATGGTATTCAGAGGTGGCACAAGCCCCATGAAGTTTAACACATATTTCCCATAACAAAAAAAGGGTGACATTTTTTGTTTTATTTTTTTCTGAATTGGAAGAGGGCAACTTTTTATTTTCACATTTTTGTTGAGTTAGAAGGAACGATATTCTGATTTTCAATTTTTTCAGAATTGGAAGAGGGCAATTTTTCTACTTTAAAGAATTTTATAGATTTGGAAGGGACCCATTTTTTTCTAAATTGGAAGCGGAAATTTTTACTTTTAGCATTTTCATTGAGTTGAATGGGGGATTTTTTTAGTTTTAATATTTTGTTCAGATTTGAAAAAGGTTAATTTGTTTATTTTTATCGAGTTGGAAGGAGGAAATTTAAACAAATTTATTTAGTCAACGCGGGGCAAATTTGGTATTTTTAAAATTTATATGAAAGGAGGCAACTTTTTTTTCAATTTTGTACTGAATTGGAAGAAGGGCATACTTTATTTTTTAAGAGTTCGATTTTTAAAATTTTGATGACCTTATCATTTTTTTGTGAAACAGGAAATGACCCGGAATTTTTCTCCATGATTAAAAAATCCATCTTTCCTCAATATGATTATAATAATTCCAGATTTTGAAGAAATTTTATATTAATATTAATGCGCAATGTTCAGAATTCAATCATTAAAAAAAAACTTTGCATTTGCCTTAATTAATAATTGCACAAGAAAATTTTGCCAAATTAATCTAAGATCAGTAGAATCTTTTGAAATCGAACTTAATTGACTCGATTTTTTTTTTTTTAATTAGATCTCGAATGTTTTCAAAAGTAGTCATGAAAAACCTGGAAAATGTATTGAACATAAAAGACCATTTAGTAATGATAATTAGATGTTTACATAAATCGTTTAAACAATTTATTATTGTTTGTACCAATTTAGTAGAGAATTCAACTCTCTTCTAAAAATGCAACTAATAAATTTGGTTGTGTCAATAATATTAAACGTAAAAGAGTAGTGAACTTGAACTTCTCTTGTCCCTATGTGCTTAAAACGCAGAAAGTACAGGAGGTACTAAGAAGTGAAATATTGCCGAATTGCAGTATTTCATTTTTACGTGGGAGTGCATTCGGGTCAACTAGCTATGAATTTTGTGTTCTCTTGTATACGTTAAAGACTATTATATATTTTATATGCAATATTTTCTCTTCCATAGCAGTGATCGAGACCCTAAAACGAAAAAATCGCCCCTGAGTGTAACATCCCCTTTTCCAGCTCTCTACAGCCCCAAAAATCACCCCTAGGCTTTACCCTTTTTTCAGCTCTCCAAAACTCCAAAAATCACTCCTAAGTATTAAAAAAAACCCTAGTCCAACTCTCCTCAGACCCAAAAATCACCCCTAAGTGTAAAAACCCCTTGTACAGCACTCCCAGCACCAAAAATCACCTTTGCCCTGCTCTCCTCAGCCCCGAAAATCAATATGTAAATGTTAAATCGCATTGTGCAGCACTCCCTAGACCCAAAATCACCCCTGAGTGTAAAAACACCTTCTCCAGCAATTCTCAGCACCAAAATTATCCCTTGACCAGCTCTTCACAGCCCCAAACATCACCCCTAAGTGTAAAATCCCCTTGTCCAACTCTCCACAGACCCAAAAATCACCCCTAAGTGTAAAAACTCCTTGTTCAGCACTCCCAGCACCAATAGGCATCCTTGTCAAGCACTTCCCAGCCCCAAAAATCACCCCTAAGTGTAAAAATCCCTTGTCCAGCACTCCCAGCATCAAAAATCACCTTTGTCCAGCTCTTCCCAGCCTCGAAAATCAACCCGTAAATGTTACATCACCTTGTACAGCTCTCTCTAGACCCAAAAATCACCACTGAGTGTACAAAAACCCCTTATTCAGCACTTTTCAGCACCAAAAGTATCCCTTGTCCAGCTTTTCACAGCCCCAAAAATAACACCTAAGTGTAAAAACCGCTTGTTCAACTTTCCCCATACCCAAAAATTACCACTGAGTGGAAAACCCCCTTGTCCAGCACTCCCAGAAACAAGAGACACACTTGCCCAGCTCTTCCCAGCCCCAAAAATCACCCCTAAGTGTAAAAATCCCTTGTCCGGGACTCCCAGCATAAAAAATCAAACTTGTCCAGCTCTTCCCAGCTCCAAAAATCAATTCCTAAATGTTAAATCACCTTGTACAGCTCTCCCTAGACCCAAAAATCACCCCTGACCCAAAAATTACTCCTAAGTGGAAAACTCTCTTGTCCAGCACTCCCATCACCATAAATCACATTTGTCCAGCTCTTCCCAGCCCCGAAAATCAACATGTAAATGTTAAATCGCCTTGTGCAGCACTCCCTAGACCTAAAATCACCCCAGAGTGTAAAAACCCCTTATCCAGCACTTCTCAGCACCAAAAGTATCCCTTTTCCAGCTCTTCCCATCCCCAAAAATTACCCCTAAGTGTAAAATCCCCTTGTCCAACTCTCCCCAGACACAAAAATCACCCTTTCCCAGCCCTTCACAGTCCAATTTAAATATTGAAAATGAAGATTTTAATTTCAATCGAGTTTATGAAGCCAAGCCAACGTCACAAAAATTTATAAGCATTTTTAAGAAATTTCTCTTTTTATAAGGTAAAGGTAGTTGAATGGTAAGCCAAACAAATTAATTTTTAACAACAACAAAAAAAACGGATTTTCAACCAAACAGTTCAATTTTCAATCAATGTGATGAATTTTCAACTAAAATGATGAATCATTAACTGGAATCGTTGAATTGTATACCAAAACGTACACAATTTTTGCACCAAAAAGTTCAATTTTTAAATAAAAAAAGAGCAATTAATAACCAAATAATTAAATTTTTATTAAAAAAAGATACATTTTTAACCAGAAATAGAAGTTAAATTTTCTGTTTTAAAAAACTAGTTTCTAAGAAAACAAAAAACGATCAACTGGAATAGTTCAATTTTTAGTTAGAAAAATTGATTTTCAACAAGGAAGTTAAATTTTCAATTAAAAGGATGAATCTTTAACGAACAAAATTAATTTTTAACAAAGGAGTTTAACTTTTAACCAAGGAGTTGCATTTTCAACTAAAAAAGATGAATTTTCAATGAACAATGCCATATAATTGTAATTTCAACCAAAAAAGATTTTTATTTTGAATAAAAAATAGTTGAGTTCAATAAAAAAAGACAAATTTTCAAGACAAGCTGTTGAGTTTTCAATTAAAAAATACTTTTCAATCAACAGAGAAAATAAATTTAAAACAAAATGTTGAATTCCCAATGAAAAATATGATTTTTCCACCAAGAAAATTAATTTTCGACCAAAAAGGACGAATATTCAACAAAACACATGAAGTTAATATTGAGGACAATAAAAGAAAAAAAAAACAAACGAAAAGGGTACTTAGCCTAATATTTTATTTACACTTCACTTCAACCAAGTTTCTTAAGTTTTGACTTCATCCTTCATAGTTTTTTCTTCTTTTTCATCCACTTAAACAAAAATTCATTGCCTATAACAAACATTTTTGAGTAAAAATAAAATTTAATCCACTTCGTTCACGAAAACCCTTCATAGGTTAGGTTTGTCAATTTTAACAAAAACTTTTATTCAATTTATTTATCTCTATGAACAATTACAATAAAAGTTCATTGCACTATTTAGTTTGATTTAATGTAGAAAATAATATAAAATAAGACATAGTAACATAAAAAAAAATTTCTTTGCTGTTCCATGATAGTGACATGCATTATGGAACACCGGTACAAGAGTTCAAATTTTGTTTCATAATATAGGTACATATAGGTCATTCCGCTTTTTCATAAATATAATAACTTTGCTTAGACTAAATTAAAATTTTAATAGGCTTTTCTCATTCAGAAAAGATCAGCCCATTCATTGATATAAACATTTTGAAAATATATTCTACTATCGTTCCAAAATTAATGAAAATCGCAAAACCCCCTCAAAATTTTGCTCATGATAGGTACCTCTACCAGTCTACCTTATGGTTAATCTCTAGTTTTTAACCAATCTTTACCTTTCGGCTCTTGAAAATAGGGTATTTTAAGAACCTTAACTGAATATAGGGTACAATAGGGATATATGGACCGGTCTTTGAGGCTTGCATTTATTTCGTTGAGGATTCAACTATTTTTGAGATATTGAAAATGGAACCATGTACTTTTTAATAATTGCATTTTACCGCAAAGTTTTAGTCATGGTTAGCTTTTGCGCACATTTTAATTTAGCAAATTTCAATTGAAACAATATCCTTTGAGAGAAAAATGTAAATTTAATCGGCGGTGTTGAAGTCTACCCTTATTCGAGGTATCTGAGCGATCATTCGCTCCCCTGGGTGCAATCTTCTCGCTTTTCACTCCTAGAGGAATTCCAATGCTTTTCCTGCTAAAAATGAATGAAGCCTTCTATTCCTTCCTTCCTGCGCTCGGAAAGCACGGGCAATAAATTCGCCGGGAATTATGAATCGATACGTCGACGAAGAACGGAAAGGTTGTCTATGGACAACACATTGTAATTCTCTGGAATGTGAGATCGGTTTTACGACTAGAACCATCCTCAAGGTTTAAAATCCATCCAACAATTGATGGGTAATAAGTAAGAATCAGTGAAAAAAATGACAATGGAGTACAAAAAAAAAGCACGAAAATTTGAAAATTTTTAGTTTCGAAAGCAAAAAATTATAGATATGACGTACGTTAAAGATATGATGTACTTTCTAAATGCGAATTAGTAGAAATTTTACTAATGCAATTAGTAGCATTGTATCTGGCTGTTGAATTAGTAATTTTGTCAGTTTCTACTAAATGAAATGGTAAGATTTATGTTACTAAATGAATTAGTAAGGGTATTCTA
>JAABKJ010012595.1:0-10488 GCA_011634705.1 Andricus grossulariae
AGGCCATTCTTTTTAATTGACAAGTTTACCAAAATAGTTTTGCTATTTTAATATTTTGTTGCGAATTTAATAACTTCATTACAAAGTCATTCAACTTTTTTATAAAAACTTCGTTTTTTTTTGGTTTGAAAATTCATCTCTTCGTAGAAATTAAAATTGTTTTGGTTGAAAATGCAACTGTTTACTTAAAAATTAAAATCTATAATTCTTTATACTATATTTTTGGTTCAGGATCCATTTCTTATAGTTGAGATGCTAATGAGGCTGACAATTCGTCTGCTTTGTAAAAATTTTTAGAATATATTATGAAAAAGTAATTTTTTCTTTAAATTCAACTATTTTGATCAAAATTTCTTTTTTTTTCAGTTAAAAATGAAACTACGTTGGTAAAAAATTCCACCATTTGGTTAAAAATTTACTTTTTTTGTTATGAATTCGTGTATTTTGTTGAAAATTCGTCTTGTTTGGCAGAAAAGTTATTTTTTTGGTTCGTAAATTCAACCACTTGGTAGAAAGTTGAAATTATTTGTTTGAAATTTATTTTTCATTTGAGGATCCATTACTTTATTTGAAAATTCATCTGCATGTTGTAAAATTGAACTATTCTGTTGGTAAATTCGTTTTTTTAGTTGAAATTTTGTCTTTTTGGTAGACAATGAAGATTCTTGTTTGAAAATTGAACTATTTGGCTAAAAATTTATCTAATTTGGACAAAACTCTACGATTCTGTAAAAAAAGTAATTTTTTTTTGTAAATTCAACTACTTGGTAGAAAGTTTAAATAATTTGTTTAAAATTCATTTTTGGCTTGGAGATGTATAATTTTAGTTGTAAATCTATTTACGTCTTGTAAAATTGAAATGTTCTGTTGAAATTTTGTTGTTGTTGAAATTTTGTCTTTTTGGTAGAAAATTAAGATTTTTGCTGAAAAATTCATCATTTTAGTCAAAAACTAAACTTCTTTGTCAAAATTTAACTATTTGACTAAAAATGTATGTATTTCACTTAAAAGTCATCTGTTTGATAAAAAATTAAACTTGAAAATTCATCTTTTTAGTAGAAAATTAAACTTGAAAATTTATATTTTTGTTTGAAAGTTGAACTACTTTGTTCAAAATTCATTTTTCGGTTGAAGATGCATCATTTTAGTTGAAGATTCATCATTTCAGTTTAAAATTTATTTACTTGATGAAAAAGTGGTCTATTTTATTAAAAATTCTTTTTTTTTAAAGTAATTTTCGTAACTGAAAATGCAGGTATTTAATTTTTCTCAAAAATTTACCTTTTTTAGTTGAAAATTCAAGATTTTGTTAAACTACTTTGTTCAAAATTCACTTTTCCGTTGAAAATGCATCATTTTAGATAACGATTCATCATTTTAGTCGAAAATTCAGTTCTTTGATGGAAAAATAATTGACTATTTTTTTCTTTTTTAATTTTTATAACTGAAAATGTAACTATTTTATTTTTTATCAAAAATGTATCTTCTTCAGTTGAAAATTTAACTATTTAATTAAAAATTTATCTAATTTTTGAAAAATTCCAAGATTTTGTGAAAACGTCGTGTTTTTAAATTCAAAAATTTTGTTAAAAACTCCTCCTTTTCCGTTGAAAATGCTACTTCTTTGATGAAAAAAGATTAAACTATTTAGTTGTAATTTAACTTTGTTGGTTGAAAATTCTTTTATTTTGTTAAAACTTCGTATTTTTCGTTGAAAATTTTTTTATTTTGTTTTGTACCTTCAATTACTTGGTAGCGAGTTGAAATACTTTGTTTAAAATTTATTTTTTTAGTTGGAGATGTATAATCTTAATTAAAAATTCATCTGCATAGTTGAAAATTGAACTATTCTGTTTCAAATTCGTTTTTTTTTTAAATTAATTTTTGCAATTGAAAAAAAAGTTTCATTTTTTGTTTAAAATTTCTCTTTTTTAGTTAAAATTCAAATATTTGACTGAAAATGTAACTAATTTTTAAAAAAATTCCAAGATTTGGTGAAAAATTCCATTTCGTTGAATTCAAATGTTTTGTTCAAAACTCCTTCTTTTTCGTTAAAAATGCAACTTCTTTGGTAAAAAAAGATTAAACTATTTAGTTGTAAATTCACTTTGTTGGTTGAAAATTCTTGTATTTTGTTAAATTTTGTTTTATACCTTCAATTACTTGGTAGAAAGTTGAAATACTTTGTTTAAAATTTATTTTTTTAGTTGGAGGTGCATAATTTTAAATGAAAATTCATCTGCATAGTTAAAAATTGAACTATTCTGTTTCAAATTCGTTTCTAAAAATTAATTTTTGCAATTGAAAACTTAAATATTTCATGATTTGTTTAAAATTTATCTTTTTTAGTTGAAAATTCAACTATTTTACTGAAAATTGATCTAATTTGTAAAAAATTCTACGATTTTGTGAAAAAGTCAATTTTTTTAATACAAATATTTCGTTGAAAACTTTTTTTTTCGTTAAAAATTCAACTACTTTGGTAAACAAAATTTCACTGTTTAGTTCAAAATTAACTTTTTTCTTTGAAAATTCATGCATTTTGCTAAAAATTCGTCTTTTTGATTAGAAAAGTCATTTTTTTGTATTATGGATTCAACGACTTGGTAGAAATTTGAAATAATTTGCTTAGCATTTATTTTTTAGTTGGAGATGAATCATTTTAGTTGAAAATTCATCTGCAGTAACTATTCCATTTTTGGTTGAAAATTTATCTTATCAGGTTGGAAGATCAGGCATGTTGTTGTAAAAAAAAGATTTTTCACATGCTACTTTGTAGCTTGTGAAATATTCTGTGATTACTTCCAAACTGAATAAATTTCAATCTGAATTAAATTGCCTTATTGGTATAATTGGTTAAACGCTCTACTCGTGAATAGTGGCATTGCGGGTTCAAATCCGTGCCAAAGTAGATTTTTTTTCTCGTTTCTACAAAAATTATTTCACCAGTGATCGGCAAAATTTAACATTAGAAATCAATTAATTAATTACCCTGGCCGTCAAAATAACAAGAATACTCTAAACTCTTGATTTTAGTTGAAAATTCGTCATTTTTTTGAAAATTGAACAATGTGGTTGAAGTTTATAAAATGGAATTGGATAAAGTTAGGCACAATTGTTGTTATACACAAAAATTAATGAATAAATAAATAAATAAAGGAAAGAAAAATAAATAATGAATAAATAATAAATTTATTGTTATAACCTGACATCCTCAGTAAGAATTTCATCTCCCCTGGTCCATATGACAGTCTCATTATGTTGCTCAGGAACGTCTCTTGCTTCACATCTCAGTCTTAACGCGCTTCCAGCTTTTAGGTGTCTTTCCCCGGACTTTATTCTTCCGGAGTCGTCCATTATGGCTAGAATAGGCGCTGTAAAAAGTAAGAAAAACGTGCACTTAACTTTATCGCTCATCTGACAAAACCGGTTTTCTACTAAAATAGAGAATGGCATTTGATCAATGACTTTACACAATTTATTATTGTTTATAACAATTTTCTCTCAGAATAGAGTTAGAAAGTCGCAATTTTTTCCGAATTTTTCAACTTATTATCAAATTTTCAATCACAGTAAGGTAGTCATTATTTCAAGTTAATAGACAGAATCGTTTAAACAATGTAGTATTATTAGTAATAATATTGTCTCAGAACAATACTATAAAGTTGAGATTGTTTTTTCTGAAATATTCAACATTTTGTTCACTTTTCACTCAGAGTGAGATGATAAATAATGAAACTTAACAAACCTCATTGTTAAGACAAATTATTATTGTTTATAACTATCTTCTTGTATAGTAATGCCAGATAATTGCGGTTTTTTCAGAAATTTTTAACTTTTTGTCAACTTTTCACTTATTGAAGTAATAATTAATGCAAGTTAAGAAATCTAATCATGAAGAACGATTAGTTATTCTTTATAACTATCTTTCCTTAACGTGTACTAGACAGTTTCGCTTTTTTCTGAAATCTCCAGTTTTAATGAATTCCCTATTATTCTTGAATATCCTGATTTCCATGAAATCCTTGAATATTCTGAATTTATTGAATTCCTCGAATATTCTGAATTTCCTAAACTCCTGGAATATTATGAATTCCCTCAATTCCTGGAATATTCTGCATTTCTTGAATTCCTTGAATAATCTGAATTCCCTGAATTTCTAAAATATTCTGAATTCCTGAAATTTCTTGAATTACCTGAATTTCTGGAATATTATGAATTCCCTAAATTCCTGAAATATTCTGCATTTATTGAATTCTTTGAATATTCTGAATTCCCTGAATTTCTGGAATATTATGAGTTCCCTAAATACCTGGAATATTCCGCATTTATTGAATTCCCTGAATTTTCTGAATTCCTGAAATTGCTTGAATTTCTGGAATATTATGAATTCCCGAAATTCCTTGAATATTCTGGATCCCCTGAATTTCTGGAATATTTCGAATTCCAGAAATTTTTTCAAAACCCTGAATTTCTGGAATATTATAGATTCCCTATATTCCTGGAATATTATGAATTCCTGGAATTTCTGGAATTTCTGGAATATTATGAATTCACTAAATTCCTTGAATATTCTGGATTTCCTGAATTTCAGGAATATTCTGAATTCCTGAAATTACCTGAATTACCTGAATTTCTGGAATATTGTGAATTCCCTAAATTCCTCGAATATTCTATATTCCTGAAATTCCTTGAATTCTCCAAACCTCCTAAATTCCCTGTTGTCTTTGAATATCCTGAATTCATTGAATTCCTGGAATATTTTAAATTTAATAAACTCCTGGAATATTGTTAACTTCCAAAACTCCTGAAATATTATGAATTCCCTTAATTTCTGGAATATTATGAATTTCCTGAATTTCTGGAATATTCCGAATTTCTCGAATTCCTCGAATATTCTGAATTCCCTGAATTTGTGGAATATTCTGCATTCCTGAAATTTCTTGAATTACCGAAATTTCTGGAATATTATGAATTCCCTAAATTCCCTAAATATTCTGCATTTCTTGAATTCCTTGAATATTCTGAATTCCTGAAATTTCTGGAATTACCGAAATTTCTGGAATATTATAAATTCCATAAACGAAAAACCTGAATTCATTGAATTCCTGGAATATTCTGAATGCATTGAATTCCTGGAATATTCATAATTTCCTAAACTCCTAGAATATTGTGAATTTCTAAAACTCCTGGAATATCAAGAATTCCCTTATTTCCTGGAATATTCTGCATTTTTTGAGTTTCTTGAATATTCTGAATTCCCTGAATTTCTGGAAGATTGTGAATTCCTGAAATTTTTGGAATTACCCGAATTTCTGGAATATTATAAATTCCATAAATAAATATCCTGAATTCATTGAATTCCTGGAATATTCTGAATTCCCTACACTCCTGGAATATTATGAATTTCCAAAACTCCTGGAATATTATGAATTCCCGTATTTCCTGGAATATTCTGAATTTCTTGAATTTCTTGAATATTTTGAATTCCCTGAATTTCTGGAAGATTGTGAATTCCTGAAATTTTTTGAATTACCTGAATTTCTAGAATATTATGAATTCCATAAATAAATATCCTGAATTCATTGAATTCCTGGAATATTATGAATTTCTTAAGCCCTGGAATATTGTGAATTTCCAAAACTTCTGGAATATTATTAATTTCCTTATTTCCTGGAATATTCTGCATTTCTTGAATTTCTTGAATATTCTGAATTCCCTGAATTTCTCCAAGATTCTGAATTCCTGAAATTCTTGGAATTACAGGAATTTCTGGAATATTATGAATTCCATAAATAAATATCCTGAATTCATTGAATTCCTGGAATATTCTGAATTGTCTAAACTCCTGGAATATTGTGAATTTCCAAAACTCCTGGAATGTCATGAATTCCCTAATTTCCTGGAATATTCTGAATTCCTGAAATTCCTGAAATTCCTTGAATTTGCTTAGCGCTCTGAATTTCCTGAAATCTGAAAACTGTGAAGTCCTTGAATTCGCTAAAATCCTTGATTATCCTAAGTTCTCTAAAATTTTCGATTTCTCTAAATTTCCTGAATTCCTTGAATACTCTGAATTCATGAATTCCTTGAATTCTTTGAATACTCTGATGTCCTTGATAATTCCGAAAACCCTAAATTCTTCGAATATTCCATATTCCTGAAATTCTTTGAATTCTCTAAACCTCCTGAATTCTCTGTTATCTTTGAATATCCTGAATTCCATGAATATTCGTAATTCATTGAATATTCAGTTTCTAGGAATTCCCTGAATATTCGAAATCCGTCGAATATTCAGAATTCTATAAATTCGCTAAATATCCAAAATCCATTTATTTCCTTGAAGATTTAGAATTCGTTGAATGTTCGGAAATCTATGAATTCCTTGAATATTCTCTGTTCCTGGATTTTTTGTTAATTTTATGCATTTCCTGATTTCCCTAAATTCCTTGAATACTCTGCATTCCTGACATTCTTTGGTTTTTTACATCGCCTGAATTTCTTTATTTCTATTGAATTCCCTGTTATCCTTGAATATCCCGAAATCCATGACAATTCGGAATTCTTTGAATTCCTTGAATATTCCAAATTCCTAAATATTTGGATGATTTGGAAGATAAAAGTCAAGATTGTTCAATTTGAAATCTTCCAAATTGATTGACAAATTGACTTAAAACTTGCATAATTTTTCATTTTCAATGTTGAAAATTTAAAACTCTTCAATTTTAAAGATAAACAATTCAAACTTCCACAATTTTGAAGTGTTACAAATGAAAATGACTGAATTTTGAATATACAGTATTGCCAATTATTCAATTTTCAACATTTATATTTCAAAGATATGTAATTTTGAACGTTTTATTAGAATGGTTCAATTTTGAAGATTTACAGTTTAAAATTCCCAAATTTCAACAATTTGCCACTTTTAATGCTTTTTTGGAACGTAAAATGAATTTCCAAAAATTTTCCGAATTTGGTAAATGTTCCTTTTTTTTGGAAAATATTCACAACTTTCAAGATTTTTTTTTAAATTTTTTGAATTAATGAATTTAAAGATTATTTATTACTGAAAAATGTTCAAAATGAAGGAGACGAAAAAACTCGAATAGGATAAAAAAGAATATTATATGTTTTAAAATGGCACAGGTGGAATATAGAATCAAACTGCATATTAATGAACGAATAATGTAGAGAATTTAATTGACAGGCATAGGAAAGATTATGAAAATTTGATTCAATATCGAGCGGGCAATATGTAAATCCGGATAGTTTAAAATTACGAGTTATGCACATAGTAATTAAGGTAAATACCGAATAGGAAATAGACTATTAATTTCAATGAAATTATCAAATTACAATTTCTTCCTAGTAGTGGGTGTCCAAAAACGCCAAAAAAGGGATTTTGAAAAATGTTGAAGAATTTCAAGAAAAAAAATTGCAAGGAATTTCAAAGAATTTTGTAAGGTCTTAAAATATTTTAAGGGATTTTAAGATAACTTTGGAAAATGAATTAAATGAAATGAAATTAAAGGTCGATCATCCACGACCTTAATTTGGTGATTGTGAATTCTCTTTCGTTAAAGCTCCTTCGGCTTTGAAAAATACATTCTCATCACGTCTGAGGCTACTTATTCAGATATTGCAAACTGAAGTGAAAATGTCATTTATCATGATTACTTTAATATTTGATTTTTATTTTGCATTAAACTTTACTCTCAGCTACTCTGAAAAATGTATCATTTCAAAAAATTTATATTATTACAATTCGTAACATGCATTGGCATTGAAAAACACGTATTTTCATGGTCTTGTTTTTGTTATTGAAAAAAATGCTCATCCTATGAGAAAAAAAATTTATTGATTAACATTTTATTGCATCTTGTGTCCCTTTTCCATAAATTCAATTAATTTATTTTCAATATTATTTTTTACAATTTAAACTAAAAATACGCATCCTGTCGTGAAGTGGTTCTGAGCATATTTGTAGATATAATTTAAGCAAAAAAAATTTTTATATACAATGTTATTGTAGCTTGTGTCCTTTTTCCAAAAGGCAATATTTGTATTGTTAATATATTTTTATAACAGGAGTTTATAACAAATTTGTCGATTTTTCAAATTTATAGAGATGCAATTATATTTTGTGGGTCAGTGACCACTAAAGTTCAACGTAACGTTTGACCCAATCTCAGGTTGAGTTTCATGCAAATTTAATAGTGTAGACAAGTACTCTCAATAGAGAATCTATAGTAAGGAAAAATTTAAATATTTTAAACATTTTAAAGCTGGCATGTGCAATATTGATTATAAATTTGATTTTAATATTTTATTAATATCGCTAAAAAAACAGTAGTTTAAATATGAGTGTGTTTCTTTATTATTCATTGCATATAATGGTCTTTAACAGTTACAAATTATTTTTTATGTTTGACTCTAGACATTTTCAACCCAGAAGATATCATCCGAGAAAAGGTTTTTAGGGGACTTGATTCAACTGTTGATTAACTGTAAATAATGGGCATTATTTACTATAATCCAAAATTAAACAAAAAACGAAATTTTGAACATTACAATTTTAATTATTCTATTTCAAAAAATGTAATTTGCGAGTAAAATTTATGAATTTTGATGTATAATAAATAATGAACACCTATTATTATTCGTAGAAGAAATTCAAGTAATTTGAATTAAGTTTCAATTAAAAATTTGAAATGATTCCAAATAATTTAAACAAAGTGGCTACGTACACCAAAAAAATTTGGCTATTCGTACCGAAATTTCGGTACAAATAGCCCGAGGCCTAATTTAAAACAAAATATAGATTCGTGCAGGTTTCGAATTAAAAACTTAGAAGATTTTTAAGAATTGTGAAAGACTTCAAAAGAATAAAAAACATTTTCTTAAGATTCCTAGGAAAATTGAAAATGACCCTTCATTTAAAAAAATTAATTCTAGGAGAATATTTAAAAAGATTTATGAAATTGTCAAAAATGAATCTGAAAGATCTTATGAAAATATTTTTAATTTTGCAGGATTGAAACAAAATTTTAGGAAGAATTCGAATCATTTTGAAAGATGTTTAGAAGGTCTGAAAAAATTTCAAAATTAATTCATAATTTGAAAAAATGTAAAACAACGTGTAGATGCTTCAAGATTTTGAAATAAAAATGTTGAGCTTTTCAATGATTTTTAATCTATTTAAAATAAAAATATTTTAACTTCTGATTTAAGAAGTGGTTATTTTATTTTTAAAAATATACTTGATTAATTTGTAATATTTCTAGCTTAAAATTGCTTAAAATTATTTGCAGCTCAGTTCTTATCACTTCGAATGGACACATTTTTAGCTTTGGAGTAAGAATTTTTTACTTTCATTTACCGTGAAAAATGTTAGCGAACCGGGAAAAACCCAGTTTATTAATTTTATTAATTTTATTATCTCTTACCCAGAACTATCAAAAAATTATTTTTATTTCACAAACATTTTTTTTAACACTTTCGCCTTGCATTATTGGAATTCAATAATGAATACACATTTAAGACTTCCCTCGAATTAACTCAGGATATCCGGTTTTTTATTTTTTTGTCTCACACTATTTTCGAATTTCAAAATTTATACCCTAATCGTTTAAACAATAATAATTGTTTCAACTAGAATTTTCTTAATCTTCACTATAAAAAGGAGCGATTAACATTAATTGTTTAAATAATTGAAAACTGTCTTTCACAAGAAATATCACTCTTAGCATTCATTAACTGCGTAATTATTTAATATTCGTTAATTGTGTCATCAAAAAATTCATTTTTGGTTTAAAGTTAATTTTTTTAATTGAAAATTTAACTATTTCATTCTTTGTTGAGCATTCATGTTTTATCTTTTATTTTGTTGAAATTCGTCTATTTGGTAGAAAATTAATCTTCTTATTTAAAAATTCGACTATTTGGTTGAAAAATTATTTATTTTGTTGAAATTGCAACTATTTTGTCAAAAAGTTATCTTTTTTGGTCAGGAATTTAAACACTTGGTTGAAAGTTAAACTATTTGATTAAAAATTAATTTTTTTCAGGTTGACAATTTATCTCTTAGGTTGTAAATTTAACCATTCTGTCAAAAATTTGCTTTTTTGTCAAAAATTAATTTCCTTAATTGTATATTTGACAATTCCATTATGTAGCTAGAAATTTATATTTTTACTTAAACAAAGATCTTTTTTACTTAAAAATATAACTGATTGGTTAAAAATTCACGTATTTTGTTGAAATTTCGTCTTTCTTGGTAGAAAATCAATCATCTTGAATAAAAATAATCTTTTTTTTTCATAAAATATCAACTATTAAGTTTTTCGTTCAACATTCGACTTTTTGGTTTGAAAATGCAACTACTTGATTGAAAATTGAACTGCTTTGTTAAAAATTAATTTTGTTGTTAGAAGGTTCATCTCTTTGTTTGAATAGTTGACTGTTTTGTTAAAATTTGAATTTTATTGT
>JAABKJ010012596.1:0-10487 GCA_011634705.1 Andricus grossulariae
CAATTTTTTTCATTAATTTGTGTATTCGTTATTTATTTTTTCATTATTTTTTATAAGTCGACCCGAATATCCATGCATTTTTTTTAATTATGTCAATTATGCCGCTTTTTACTGCATTAAACGAAATAATAAGTAAGTGCATAAGTCTCATTTACTACCCAACTCTACACTATCAAGAAAAAATTATTTAAAATTGTTTTTTATATTTATTTTGTAACTTTGATGCATTTTTCCTATTGGATTGCATGGTTTTGTAGAAGAAGGTTACTACTAGCGCCGCGCACGGCCGTTTTCAACTCTCATGACACATTTTTTACATTGGGCAGTACAGTGAAAGCACCCCCCCTGATTTTTTCTGATGGGCGATCGAACCAGGCCCTAACCTCAAAATTGGATTGCGTCATTTTAGTCAGCAATGAGCCGTTGAAAGTTTGAATCGTAAATTTTCACTTGGAACGCTTCAAAATACGATATTTTTCATCAATGAAAATTTTAGGAAACTTATGAAAAATGTGAAAGAAAATTAATTTTTTTTTAGTAAATTGGGTACTTTAGATTTAGTGCATGGAAAATCAAAAAGTACCATGAAAATAATAAATAAGTGTTATACTATAATATGTATGAAATAGCCTTCATTTGAATTTTAGTTTACATTTTGGTTGATGATTTTGAAGTTACTATATTGATTTTTGTTATAAAATTGAAAAAATTTAGAGAAAATTGTAGCAGAGCCACATGATTGTGGTCAGCTCCAAAAATTTAGGTTGGAACTAAAGAGATTGATAATAAGTTTCATAGTTTACTTAAGTTTCTGGAAAGTTTCAATAATGTCGTGGTACCCAGGAAAAAAGAACCGATAGAAAGTGAGTCGATTTTAATGGCGCATCTGCCATTTGCAGATTGAAAGAATGCAAATCCAATCGGTTGGCTACATTTTTAATCTGTCACCTGTGCGCGGTGCTTCAAATCTGTCATTCCGCATTCCTCAAAATGCTGAGTGAATAGAGTGGAATATGCAGATTACAAGTTTAAAGAATCAATTGTTTCAAATAAGAAGTATGAAGCAATACATTTTAATTGGAAAATTCAGATTAAACAAAAATTATAGAAGTTCGAATTAGATAAGATTGTAATATATTATAATTGATACAACAATTTATTTCTAAATTCAATGATTATGAAGTTGTAATTCTCTTTTCACAACAATTTCAATAAATTATCCTGTGCAGGAATTCTAAAATTTACACTTATAGCGTCAGTGCTATTCACTTATTCAGTGCACATTGCTAATGGAATCACGGAGAAGCACATGTCAGAATCAAACTCCGTAATGCGCTTATGTCTATTATTTGCATCCCAAACATCCAAATGTTTAGGATTTCAATGCCGGCATTTTTTAAAAAGATAATTTCTATAAAATAAAACGCAAGTAATAGTTTTTGTGAATTTGAGATTGATATAAGGTGAAAGTCAAATTTAATAACCTAAAGATTTTAACTTATTGATTTTTCACTTTCAGTGACAACGAGATTTTATGAACATAAATTAAAAGTAGACTATGTATGCTAGGATTTGCTTAAAGGTTCTCAATTTAACTATTTTTTCATAAATAATTTAAAATATTTAGATCACAAATTTTTAATTTTAATCAATAAATTTCTATCGGAATTATTATTCCTGAATCATAAAATACCCATTCATAATCGCTGCTGAATGGGTTTCAGAAAAAATACGTTTGGCCACTAAAAAACTCCTGTTCTCATTCAAAATTCAGCCTAACCAATGGGTGTCAATCTGGCATTCCAGTGACAGATTCACAATTCAAAAGTCATCAAAATCCATTCAAACGAAAGTGAATGGATTTTCGTTTCCTGAGTTATAAGCCACAAAAGCCTTCACACCCTCTAAAACTAAAGTAGCAAAAGGAATCTAGTAACCTTGCGTATGATTTCTCTTAATCTCTCAATAATTTATAAATTTTAAAAATCATGTGAAATATGACAGCCTAACCTCAAAAAAGTCGGTTTCATTCAAAAAGAGGTAAACTGATTCAATATGAATTTGCTTGTAATGGACATCGTAGTGTATTGCAGATTCGAAGCCATTCGAGAAACTGACCGATTCACATAGTCGCAAACCAATTCAATTGAAAAAATTTCAATCTGAAAATGACAGATAAGCAATTCACGGAATCGCCGTTTCAATGTTTTTTTTTCCTGGGTACTTTTGTCAACATTTTTTCAAGTTAACAATTTTTTCCCCCCATATTTTTTCATTTTTACGTGAAAATTATATTTTACTTGTTGTAAAAACCTGTACCTGTCCACAGAAATGGTTTAGTCTGAAAAAAAATTATATAAAGTCTGTATTTATAAGTAAACAAATTCAATTAAATAAATTGGCGAAAAGGAAAGCTGATATTTTTAATAAAAAAAATTTTTCCGAATTGGCAAAATGCTTCATTTTGAGGTCACCAGACACATAATTTGGACATCTTTTATGCTATTTTGAGGAAAAAATTTGAGTTCATACATTATCAGAATTAGTATATTTGAAGCAACTAAATAAAAACAAGTGGTAGGAGAAAAGGGGGTAATGCCGGTCATTACAATTTCACTCGTATATTACTGCGATCCCGCGCACGTACACATGCGTGGTATAGGCGCGGGGTATAGTCACGCCTCCCGCTTTGCATGCGTACGTGCGCGGGAATGCAGTATATACGGGTGAAATTGTAATGATCGGTATTACCTGCTGACCGGCATTACCCGCTTTTCTCCTATCATATTTCTTGTAGTGTACGTGAGTAAGGCCAAAATAGACATTTTCAGGTCCAACTTGTAAAAAACAAGCGTACACTCAATTTTCGTAGGTAGTGTAATAACTTTGTGGACATAGAAATAATCGGTTATTTGATCCACGCCCTCAATTGGACAGTCACTGACATCCTAAGGACGTACTAAAAACGAATCTTGTCTTCGTGCCCACTGGGTACCATTATTTTAATTTTAACTTTTAGATTCTACGACTTTTTTCTTATCCATACGATGGTGCTGTAAATTAGAGTTACGCCATGATCAGATGTACATTATACATCACCCAATACATATTTACCTCTCACTTAGATGACCTATAAACGACCAGCATCACGCAGGGCATAGGATAAGGAATCAATGAGTTGATGTGTGGTCAATCGATGATGTCGAGAAATGAAGTGAGAATGTTCGACAATGTTTGAAGTAGATTTGGTCGATTTATGAATAATAATGAGGACGTGTGAAAAAGCACGTGTAACACTGGATCACTCCTCGAGTTCTTCAAGGTTTCATACCTTGTGTCCTGAGGATCGATGATGCCACTTACGAAAAACGACGAGTCGCTGGCGACTTTTAGCTTGTTGCAGTATCACGAACTGCCGACCCGCTCGTCTTCGCGAGGTATAAGAGAATAAAAGGGAATGATGGGAGGAATGAACTGAATATAAAAAACGTCAGAACGAAAACTTACATAGTCCTCCTACCTTGGAGGTCTTGGCGCAGGTCGCTACAGCTCTTCCCGGCTTTGACATTCGCCTGATTGACGTTGTTTCGTTGGCGAACGGACGTGGAACCGGAAACGGGTCCAGGTCCAGGGCTTGGGGTTCGCGAAGCGGAAGGCAGACCAAGGAGGGAGTCAAGAACGTCCTCCAAGGTGGTAGAACCGGGGCTCGGCTTGTTCCGAAGAAGAGCTGCTGTCGCCATGGCCTCGTCGGTATCACTCTGCCCCGATCCTAACGATTTTCAGAGGTCATCCTCAAGTTTAATAAGCCTCGATCAAGTATCAAGAACGGTAATTTGGAGAGAAAAAAACACTGGACTTAAGAAGCTCTCTTATTCTAAGCTTTTTCAGGAAAGATATTGTTACAAATTACCGCGGAGGTAAAATTGAGATTCTTTTTTTTTAGAGTTATACCGAACGGCTATACATTACTGAAAATAAAAACTACGTTCTTGCAGAATCTGAAAAAAGTTGTCCCACTAAATAAACACTTATGAGAACTATGCAGTCAAACTTTAATGCATTTTTATCCAATCAAGTTTTATATCAACGTTTAACATTAATGCCTTCTTCTAATTTAGAATTCTTTATTCTAGATCTTTAAAGTTTTAGAATTAGAAGCAGTAAAATTTTGCGTCAACTGAGTCAAGGCATAGAACAAAATGGTGAAAGGCGAATATTATAATGTGGACATTGCCAGCCATGCGAGGTTTGATCAAGTTCTGTATACTAAGTCAATTTTTATAATTTAAGTTACAACCATGTTGTACAGTACCGCGATTCTTGCTTGCAAGATGGCAATCGTCACGGGGCTTTATAATCATTTTTTTTTCAAATGCTTTCTCACAAATACAACAAGTGTTGTTTGCTTCAAATTTTTGTTTTTGTTTAAACGCTAATATTTTCATTAAGGTATTTTTTCAGTGTGCATCCATCCCACTATAGTCCCCATAGTAATTAAATTTTAAGTTTTAATTACTTATTCTTTTCCTTCAAAAATTCTCCACAGCTTCATTTGGTACGATTTTATAAGGATTGTCTTATTTAGAAATTTGATAAAAACGTATAAAATAGAATTGTGAAGAATATTTAAAGAAAAGAAAATGAGTTATTGATGACTAAATTAAATCACAATCACAACAGCGGTTCCAATTAGCTTAATTATTACAGAAGTGTGTTATTTTGTACTTTTCAATATAATTATCAGCGTCTAAAGTTTCCATAAAGACCCTTCTATTTTGTCTCATTTGACGCAGAATTATTATACTCTTTCAAAGATTATTTTACAAAGGGGTCTAGATATTTTTTTAAAATGATAATTCGCTAAAGGGAATGTTTAAAAGTTCATGCAAATAAACCTACAGAAGATGGTGCAATTAATAGTAGAAAGGAATATACAATTAAAGATAAAAATATGAAATTTTATATTAATAGTATATAAAAATTTTCTCATAATTAGGAGAAGACATTGTAACTAAGAAAACATACAGCATTTTTCAGCTTTGCAAATATCAACTATGTTAAAATATACCATTTCCCTTTCATGCAAAATTGATGTCGAACCGATTTTGAGAACGATCTTTCATTAATTTATCCATATTTTGTATTCCAATAAATGAATGTGATTTGCAGATTAAAAAAAATCTATATCAATAAACAAAATTTTCAGCATCCGTAAAATTTGCGACATTCCCTATAATCCTATAAATATAAAATCACATGCATATGGAATTTCTAAAATAATGCAGATTCGGGTACTTCTAGAAGATATATCTGTTACAGGCAAAGTATATAATTCGGCAATATATAGAATCCCTAAGCATTATATATAATGTCCAGAAGAGATCAGGAAAAGTGTGTAATAAACATTCTCCTTTTGAGCTGTTTCTTTTTTTCAAACCTTCATTACTTTGGCGATTTTAAACATATTAAGATGAATTTTTCTTGATAATTCATAATAAAGTGCAGTTCAAAAAATATATTTGTTGAAAACAGAAATTAAATAAATTTTTGGATTTTTTAGAAACAAATATTTAGACTCAATTTTTGAAAAAAAATCCACTTTTGATTTTCTTGAAACAAATTTTTAAATATAGTTTACGATGTGCTCTAAAAGCTCCGTAAATGTAAAAATAGGATCTCCCTTAGTTTTCGAGAAATATTTAAAAATGCATTGGAATTTTTTTTTCAATTTTAATTTGTTCAAATACGAATCCAAACTTATTTTTTAATATCGTCCCCAGAAGTCTGTTTTATTGGGCCTCAAACAATCCAATAAGTGAAAAATTGTGTTTTTCGAGTTTTTGGCTCTAATTATTTATAATGCATAAAATACTACTTTCTATTATTAATTAAATGATTATATACATTAATTAAACAATTAATTATAGTTTTTAGGAATTTTCACTTAGAATAGAGTTCGGAAGTCGCAGTTTTTCAAAATTTTTAACTTATTCTCAACTTTTTGATTAGAGTGAGGTAATAATTTATTCAAGTTGACAAAAATATTTGTTTAAACAATTTTGTATCATTTTTGATAATATTACTTTGAATAATGCTAGAAAGTTGTGGTTTTGAATGAAATATTCAACATTTTCTCCACTTTTCAATTAGTGTGAGGTAATGATGGATTCATTTTAACAAATCTAGTGTTTTTTAAGTAATTGTTATTGTTTATAAACATCTTCTCCTACACTTACGTTAGATAGTTGCGGTTTCTTTTCTGAAATTTACAACTTATAGTCCACTTTGTACTAAGAGTGAGGTGATAATTAATGCAAATGTGAAAAGTGAACAAAAAGTTTAAAATACAAAAAAAACCCGCAATTAACAAGCAGTAATAAAAAGATAGTTATAAACGATAATTATTTATTCAAAGGATAATGTTTGCTAAATCTCATCCATTATTACCTAACACTAATTGAAAAGTAGATCAAAAGTGGAAAATTATAGAAAAAACTGCAACTTTCTAGCATTATTCTAAGAGAATATCGTGATAAATAATAATAAATTGCTTGAACAATTATTTATATCAAATTCAATTTATTATTCATTCGCTATAACTAAACAGTGTATAAAAGGTTGAAAAAGTTGAAAAAACCACGACTTTATAACTAAGGACTGAAAGAAAATTGCTAAAAGTAATAATAAGTGGTTTGAATTATTTATACAAACATCTAATTATGAATAAAAAGTAGCATTATTAATCATTTGTACTTAAAAAACCGCAAAAAAATCATAATTAGCGCCAAAAGCTCGCAAAACTAAATTTTTTGCTTACAAGGTTTTTTTGGATTTACATAATATTAACGATTCTGAATCAAATTCACAAGAATGTCTATTTTTCTTGTGGGAAATTCATGTTAAACTTCATGATTTGACATGGAATTGCTCATTTCACTAATTGCCCGGGCATTGTAAGTAATGTCAGACCTAACTTAGTTAATGAATATATATTATTCTGATGACAATTTAGTTTAATTGAAATTTACAATTTAATCTAAATTACTTCCAAACTGGCATGTAATTAAAATCGAAGGTCTCATACAAATTTTCCGACGTTCTCCGCCCACTTTAACGAGACATACGTACAGGTATAAATTTGGATCACCCTATTCTTTCCCTGATTCAAGACGTTTTTTTACATGCGAAAATATTTGACAAGTGGCACTTTTGAAAATTAAAAAAAAATCAACTTTGTTGTTAAATAAAAAAAGTGTTTGTGTATGAAAAACAAAGTTCAGTGTCAAGCAAAATATCATTCCAATATGCCATGTTTTTAATAAATATCGAGTAAACGTGTGTTGAATTCTATATGTGTTCGTCAATTTATCATGCTTTTTATTGATTGTATCATTGTATCATCAAAATATCGTTTAGTTGACCAAATTCGTTTGGCGTAATCAATCAAAGTTTCTGATTGAATCGTTTTGATGAATTTAGAAAATATTTTATTGATATAATACAATTTTTTGGTTGGATCTACCAATTAATCTAAGACAGCATTTTACTAGAGCCAAGAAAAATATTTAGTTGATTCAACGAAAATATTTGTTTGAAAGAATCTTAAAAGTGGCGGATGCTTGCGGACTTGGTGTGATCGCGTACTCCAATTCAACATGACAGTCCACGTTCGAGAGTTCGTAGCGTCACGAAAAAAAAACATAAAAATGTTTGCATCTCGGTGATAATAAACTGCTAAATAATTCACACAAGATGACACAATTCCGTGGTAAGCCATTTACACTGTACATTGTGCTGGGTCGTTTATGGTTAGATGAACTAAAAGTTTTGGTTAAATCAATCAAACTCTTTCCTTAGACCAGAAAAAGTACTTATTTGAATTTACTAAAATATTCTCTTGGATCAAGCCAAATATTTGCTTGGATTAACCAAAAATTTTACTTGGACCAATCAAAATATTTGCTTGTATCAACCAAAAGATATGGTATAATCAACCAAATATTACTAAAAAGCAAATTTTCTTGGGTCAACCAAATATTTTCTTGTCCATATAACAACCATATTCTAGGGTGGATTCAACCAAAATTTTGTTCATTCAACGACATCTTTTTCTGGGCGTATATATATAATTGTGTGATAAGCGAGTATTAGCGGAGATTAACTGCATGGTGCATAATATTTATTTTAATAACATGAGACATCAAGTAAAAAAACAAGCCTAATGTTAAAAGTAGTTATTCGCCAGATTCAAATTAACTTCTAGGATATACACAGATGTTAAGACAGCCTTGAAAATATGACATAATTTCCATCACCTCAATTATCTGTTCTATATTTCACAAAGCACGCTAAGCAGATATTTATTTAACTTGTGAATTTTTGATTTATTACAAAATTATGTAAACCTGTTTTCTTCCCGTCGATTATCATTAAAATATACGCAATTAGGACGGATGCGAATACAAATTTTTATATTCTTCATATTTCTCGCTACTTTTTAGGCATTAAAAATATGAACTTGAAAGTTTTATTATAAATCGACATCTAAAAAAACAAAATTAAAGTGTGCTTCTTGACATTAAAATTATGCATAATTATTTGATATGCATGTGATAAATAACGATGAGATACTTTTAACATGTATAATTAAGAAGTTCTTGTACCATGTGGGCTTTATTTTTGCACTAAGCATACACGGAAAAAATGTTGAATTGTGCAGTGGTAATATTATAGCATAAAAATATAGTCAAAAAATATTCCAAAAAAATATGATGAAATCATAAAGAAGGGTTTTCTACACTGAAAAAATTACTGGATTTCAGGAAATGCTTCTTTGCTTTCCACCAAATATTTCTTTACTTCAGTTGACTAAATATTGTTTAGAGGCTGAACAGTCATGCGTTGACTCAAAAAAATCATTTATTTGCTGATATTTCTTTAATTCAAAGAAATATTTCTTTGTAATGAATACGAAAATTATGAAACCAAAGGAATGATTTCTTGGAAGCTATAAGAACCTACAGTTTGTTTGCATGTTTTTTTCACACCCTAAGAAATATTTTCTCAGTTCAATGAAATCTGTTATTTTTTGCAAGTGATAAATACGTATTTATATTAAGTAATTAATCCATGTGTGCATCAAGTAATGTAGGTTTCTTTGAGTAAGAGAAATATTTTTTGCAGATCAATAATTATTCATTAAATTAAAATATTAAGTATTTTTGTATGTGAATGAAAAAATTGTTTGATCTTCAGATATAAATTATATTGTTCTTTGAATAAATCTCTTTTTTTCTTGAGTCAAGCACTGGGTTCTTTGAATTAATTAATATTTTGTTAATTTTTTTGTTACATGCTTATTCAGTGACTCTAAACAACACTTCAAACTACAGAAATATTTACTCCTGTTAAAAATCCATTTCTTTGTTTGTAATAAATATTAAGTTAAAATTAGGATACGCTTCTTTTAACGAAGGACTCACATCTTCCAATTAAGAAAAACTTTAATTTCTGCCGCTGGACTTCAAATTTGGTTGGAGGAAATATTTTTAAAATCACATTTTACTATATTAACAACATAATTTTAAACAAAAATCTCGTATTTCTTTCAACCAATAATAACGTTTATTCACTTAATTAATACTTCACCATTTCTTTGTATTGAAGAAATATGTTATAGAACGTATTCAGCACGATTGTTTCTTTGAATGGAGTAAATTTTCATTGATTCAAAAATTATTTTTCTCTTAGTGGATAAGACTTTTAGATATCGCAAAATGTTATAGAAAATTCTAATCAGTGAACTTTTTTTGGTAGAATATTATATAATCTGATTCTATATTGAGGCTCAGGATGAGCACAGAAAGTCACGGTGCGGTGGTGTCAATTTTGTTGCATCTCATTTTCAGCAATAAAAATATTCATTGTGCCTCTTCATTTGTTTTCTTGTCTCATTTTTTATACTCTGAAAACAACAACGAATTCGGTGTATTTTTCAGTAAGAGCATTAAGGGTCATTGCAAGATGTACAAAAACGTAAAATTTTAATTTATAAAGGATGATGTTTGTGAAAATTTATCTTCATTAATAAAATCTTAAAAGTATTGAAAAAAATGCAGAGTGTAAATATATATGTATGTCAGTGAACAAACTATATCATTTAATGAAGTACAGTGGAGTCTCACCTATTCTCCTACTCCCTTATTCCCTAACGCCTTTTATTCCCCGTCGGCTGTAGACGGTTATTTCAAATTGCGCAGTTCCGTCAACTCCCACTACGGTCCCTGAACACTTTCCTCCGCGTCTGTGACTGAACAATGAAACAAGAGGCCCGAAGAGCGGGGAAACTTGAATTGAGTATTGTTTCACGACGCCATGGGAATTCGTCGCACGGCGTTTTCGAGAAAATACTATAAACGTAAAAGTCATAAATGTACAAATAGAAATATTTCTCAAGTGTAGAATCTATTTTCTCAGTCATGTTCCAT